>CALNHX010007374.1:0-75171 GCA_940337035.1 Agriotes lineatus
ACAATTTCCATATGACGTATAGTTAACCTCTAAATTTGACTCAGTAACCACGATGATCTGCTAGTGCAAAAACAGCGTTAAATTGAATTTTAAAACACCAAAATAGTAAAGACTCATCAGGTAAATATTAATACTGGGACGTAGCAACTGCTAAACTCGTTTTGTTTCTAGTGTGACGTAGCAACCCACGCGCGATCGTTTTATGTTCAATATCCGGCCAACGGTAAAAAATGCCTCGTCATCCAGCACTTTCAAAGGACGCTAACTGAATTTCTCTAAGTTGGACGGATCTGGATAACTGGAATATGCCTCTCCACCTCGTACACAGTCTAATCTCGACGATCCCCACGAATTAGGGCGCTTCCTGCAAAATCCTACCTTAATAAATAGGAGGCTTCTCGGATGTTGGATACACTCCCCAATGATGCCACGAGAATTAAGCTCTTGCGAATGGCTTGTTGGTTGGAATTTCTGCACGTATTGGTTCCTGAACGTCCCCTACACATGTATCAGGCACTATTTTTGCTGGGCGAAGCTGCTTGCATAAGGAAATGGGCCCCCGAAGTCAATCGCACTAGGACGAATTCTTCTGCTGGCTAATCTGCTTTACCTGGACCTCTTAGCAATTAGTAAACTACACCCACAGTTGCCCCTGCACACTGGTTAACAACTTTACACACAATTGGTATAACTAAAAACTTTTTTATTTATAATTTTATGTGATAAATTGAGGAGTTCAATCTGGCCCGAACACAAATATTACAAGCTTGTTTGGTTATTATCCACAAACGACAGTCATGTATCTGAGCAACTAGATTTTCAATATTTATAAAGGAAATTAGGATTGATAACATGTTTAACCTTATGTACTACAGTTTTGATGCCAGGTCTTTGCCTAACCACTAAAATTGTATTTTTCTTGCAACAATTGTTACTACACTTGCTCTGTTTTTAAATAAAGATTGTTGATAATGCACTGATACACTTGGAGTTCATTTAACGTCTCACTAATTGTCTTTCGATCGGTTACCTTCCATTTTTCACTGCTCTTTGCAATTATGATTTTGCTAGCACTGTTTCGTTTACCTTTCAGCTAATTTGCCTTTTGTTGGCTTATACACTTTTACTACATAACGCTCATATTATTTCTGTACTTAGCAAATCATTCTGTATTATTTTATTCAGATTATGTCTGACAATAATAAGCTAAAATCAGTCAGTTACAAATTAATCATATCTGAGACTCTGAATGTAACCCTTCTGACATCTGCTTTATTTCATGCTAACCTTTATCCCTCAAATTATTAGTTATTGCTACTCACATCAAGTGCACTTATTAATGTAAAGTATTGATTATCTTGCAATAGATGAAATATTTAATTCTGTGCTCATGTTGACCTTATTCATTTATTTAATTAGGCAATAAAAATTGCTATGAGCAGTGAACCATTACAATATTTAATAGAATTATATGCTTAAACAACGGATAATGGTCTTCAACGCCAACCTGATTACAGCCTTTTTCCTATAATAAGGTACACCGGATTTTTTTTTCTCGAAACTTCTGGGACATACGTTAATACTATGTCCATGAGTTCGACGGTGGTGAAGTTAGGTGCCACAATTTTTTTACGAATAAAAGAAGCTCCAATTTGACAACTAGTTACGGAGAGTGTCAGATACAATGCAATGTAAATGCAATAATTTTATATTTTACTTGTTCACCACTCTCAAAATAATTAATTCGTTATTTCCGTTTATAAACCACTTTTACTACTTACACTTTTTGTTAATTACTCATCATTACACATCACGAACTATCATTCCTCCCAATTATGCGTATGAGTGAAGAATCACCCTGTATAGAACAGTTGTTTAATATTTTATGTTGTTCATTTACAAATCTTTTTAACCAAAACTTCTTCTTTCTTCTGATTTCTTTCGTTTTCTTCATTCTTCCTATGATAAAGTGCAACGGCTACTATTCTTTGGTTAATTTGCCTCTTTCTTCGCTACGTGAAATAATTAGCTCCTCTATGTACACTGATGCTTTATCATTTGTCCCTGTTAGACCATATAATACACTATTAGTGTGTTGTTGTATTTTCATATTTTTTAAAGCGTGTTCTAATTATTTGGAGAATTTTATTGAACACGAATTATTCTATTATTATTCTATTAAGTGCTTCTGAGATTACGAGGTACTAAAAATCAAATTGCATTTTACAAATAAATTTGTAGCTCGATTTCATATATGCGCTTTATTCAATTTGGGCCTTTATGAGACAAGGCATTTTCTAAACTTTGGGGTAGTTCGTCCCGAGTTTTACTTGTTTACGAAATCGAACCTGACGTTCAATTTGAAGAGGGTCCAAGCGTCAAATTTGGATAAGCAACCTCGACCCGCGTAAGGGCCAGTTGACAACCCTTTATTGCCGGCAACCCCGAGTGAACTACAATTAAAAAGAAATAATAAGGATTTGGAAGATTCTGCTACTTAGGGTTTGCGTAAGCTCTTAATAAAGCTCTCAATCCCCTCTTATAATTAAATAAAACAATATTTCCAAGCGACCCGGCGAATACATTGCGAACCAGCGGCAGAAGTTATGAACCGGGCGATATATCACGCCGTGTCAGTAGCAGGAGAATGCCGAATTTGCTTGCAGCGCAGGCCCTGCGATTACGCCGACCACTACCTTGCCATTAGCCGGCACAATATAAGCAAGTTGCACCTTCGGAGGAACAAAATTCCATTTTAATAAAGCAAAGCGCAACAGCCTGCGAGCGCAGGCCGGCGCGCACCGTCGCGACGCCCGCCGAATTCGGCGGCGGCGTTTAAAATCGATGCTAGTCGCAGACGGCGCTCAGTTTTCGACATCCTTCCGCTCAGGGTGCATCCCTGCGTTTACGAGTGCCACGCGCGACATGTCCCTTCTGCTACACTAACCTCTCGACTTAACGACCTCATTAAACGGTGCATAAAAGCTTTACGGCGGATCAAGGTAAGTGTAGGCAATTAACCCTTCTTTAGGATGGCGTTGTCTTTGCATTAACCAAGTACCCCCCTAGGGATCGCAGCTCTTAAAAATTCGATGCCCAACTAGGGCAGGTTCGTCGGCTTATAAATTTACCTTTGGGGAGAGACGTTTCAGGCGGGGATGCCCACGAGGTTTAACATTTTTCTCTTAAGTTTATGCCACTTTCAAAAGTGAAGCAACTAGAACCAAGAAGACATAAGTAATTGTGGAAGCGAAGTACTCGACGAAGGAGAAAATGTTAGCCAGGTAGAAAACAGAGTTTGCAGATAATTGAAGAATTATTTGAACTATTAATGAAGTGAACCGCCAATCAGATATTCTGCTTAGTAGGAAATATTCAGAAGGTTGAATAAGCTTTTCCAATATTTATATGATATTATTTCTTTTAAACAAAAATATGAACATAAATGTATACAGTTATGCCTATTGTGGACAAAAAGGCTAAAGGAAACTGGAAATAATTTTACAGTTTTATATATTTCTTCTAATTTTTAAGAGATTTCAAAACTTCCACCTTAATCTTTTCTCGCCAATAAGAAACTTTTAGGAACTGATAGAAGCATGTTATAAGTATTTTTATTAAACGTTTAATTGAAAAGCCCACAAATATCAGATCAGACTCGGTTATTCGATCATTAATACAATTTTCTTCAATACAGTGTGTCCCAAAAAGTGTTATACAAATGGAGAAAAAGTTTATCTGACATTTCACAAAAAAAAAATATTCTTGATAAAAAGCTCTGCATGACTTGTAGATCCATAATCAAGTACAAATTTTGGCTGATATACAGGGAAAATCAAAATTATGATTTGGAATGAGAATAAAATACGTTCAAACTGTAGTGGAGAGCAAAATGTTCATTTAAATTGTTATTAAGTAGCATTTGACATTTGTTGACAGTTATTAGACATTCCAAAGCACTCTATCCAGAACGTATTTAATAAAGACGAGTAACACAGAATCAGGTACTTATTATGAACGAGATCTTACGATGTTTCGTACTGCGCATTAATCTAACAATTGCTGACGTATTTATTGAAATAATCTTATAATTTTTATCTGGGAAAATCACTAATCTAATAATTATTTGCTACTTCATAACAATTTCAATGAACATTTTGCTCTCCACTACAGTTTGAACGTATTTTACTCTCATTCCAAATCATAATTTTGATTTTCCCTGTACATCAGCCAATGTTTTAAAATTTTTGTACTTGATTATGGATCTACAAGTCATGCAGAGCTTTTTATCAAGAATTTTTTTTTTGTGAAATATAAGATAAACTCTTTCTCCATTTGTATAAAACTTTTTGGGACACCACACTGTATATCTTGTATAGTACTAAACAACTGTGGAAGAAGAATCTTTCAATATTTCTTCATTAATACCAGCCTTTTTCTAGAATAGGAGAAAGTAAACCTAGAAGATACACATAAATAGTTATGATAGTTGATTTTCAAAAATTGCAGAATTAATACAATTGAGAGCAAAATAAAAGAGACCCAACGAAATTTATTTTTTAAAAATAGCAAGCGATTGAGGGTTCCTATATCTCCAAAATCTAGCAAAATTTATTATAAAATAATAGAGTAGTTAACCTTAATATCAAATATTAAAATTATTAATAAACTCAAACTTCCTCCAAGAAATTGATATGGAAATCAATAATTGCTGCACTTGAATATACTTATAAACTTAAACAAGTGCCATCTTCAATCGCGAAGAAACTAGAATCTCGTGAATGAAATACTTTCTCAACTTTTAACAATTTAAATTTTATTGTTATTTCTAGAGTTTTTTTTAACTTTCACTTGAATCCTTCTTCGTCTAAAGAGACGACGCAAAGAGCATTTCCATAAGAAATTTAATTAAAATATAAATCAAGAACAAATTGAATTATTCATGTGGGACAATGTTCTATACAACAATATCTGTTAGTTTCATAGATTCTCTGTGACCATCAATTTCTGGAGAAGTCAACGTCAAAAAATAGGATTTGTTTAAAAATCAAAACCTTCAGTTGTATATTGGTCGGTGATATAATGTAAACAATATTCTTGTATTCTTTCAAAGGTAATAGATACGTACTAAAACTGTTGAATACAGAACCATTTGTCCCAGTTTTACAATAACTATCAAAAGTAAGAAAACATGAAGAGTACCTATTCAAGAATCAGTTTTAAGGTGGTTATAAGAATATTTTTTTAATACAAAACTGTAATCAAAACGAATTCTAAAAATATTGAATGCCTTAATCGTCACTGATTTAATTCTTTTGTTTTTAAGAAAACTTCTAAATTAATGGGATTTCTTTCTTCTGATGTAAATAAATCATCTGTACAGACAGTCTCACAAAGAATGAGACACCGATTGAGAGTAGATTCCTTAGGTTATATTACCGATTAAACCTAATATGCCATAATAGAAAATCTCTCCAGTAAGGAGTTAGAGGACATTCATGTATTTTTTTATATTTGGCTTTATATGTTAATTTCCGCAAATGTAAAGACATTGATTTAATTTTTGGTACACATACTTACCATTATGTAGTGCACTAATTGAAATTAGACTTGATTGTAGGATGCGCTATGACTATCTTTAAAATCTTTCCTTAGCTCTAGCCTTGTTATCTGTACATTTCTTTTTAAATTTTAGTTTATTATCTGAAACGGAATTCAAAAGCGTAAAAATAAGGCACTCTTAGTTCATAAGCTCAAAAGCAACCGTTTACCTTAAAATCAATATCAAAGTTTTGGGTTGTCATTAAAACGTGCAATTATCAAGTAGGGCATCATCACAAAAACCATCGATAGCGATTGTAACTTGGTAACGAACAATGATAAATCAACTAAACAAGTTGGTAACATACAATTTTTTACTTCCTTTTACAATAAAGGAAGTATTGGATTCATTCCAAAAATTCTAAATTGAGTTTTCAAAAGATCTTCACGTTTTAGAGTCCCCTGAACCCAAAAACACATGTTTCTGTTCATTGGTCTGTCTGTCAGTCTGTGTGCCTCTGTGTGTGTGTGAACAGAATATCTCAAAAACGAAAAGAGGTATGACGTTGAAACTTCATGTATAAGTTTTGTGTACTATGTAGATGCGACAGCAAGCTTTTGAAGAAAATCTCATAACCGGAAGTATGGTGTTCACTCTAGCGATTTTTCAGTTTTTTCAATCTTAAAAAAAAACGGCTGTAACGATATTTTTCAAACAATATCTTTTTATTACATGTTTAATGTGTATTGATGTGAGATAGGTAATTTTTCAGTTGAATACCTCTAAAAAATTGTTTTTTTTTCTTTTTTATTAACTGCGATTTTATAGGGCATTACAGAGAACTAATAAATTGAAAATCTGAAACTTTAGCCATTTTATGTGTAAGAACGACTACAACTACTATACTCTGTGATATCACTTAGTACGGTTATGTGGAAGTCGCTATCAATTTTGTTATTTGAAATAGAACATCCGGTTTATTAATACATTTTTGAATTATGCTTAAAATTTTAGAGAAAATTTGTCTTTTGAACTATCTATTTTGTACGGTTTCTGTAGAATTGATAATTTTTGAAGATTTTTAACAAATGCTTAAAACTTTAAAAAAACAAATTTTTGACTAATTATTGTAAGAACACTATAAAAGGAAGTTGTGTGCGTGTATCACACCAGATTTTTTCTTTTATAATTATGAAATGCTTAGACATAACGAACATTTCAACAATAGAGAATTCGTTATGCTCGGCATTTTCGTCAACGTAAAAGAAAACATATTTATGTTAAAGTCATTAATTGATTTATCATTGTTGTTTACTAGATCGCAATCACTAGGTACCCTTTGTTTTTGTGATCTTGATAATTGCACGTTTTAATGAAAAATCAAAACTTTGATAGGAATTTTCATGTAATCAGTTGCTTTTAACGGTATTAACTATGTGTACCTTATTTCTACGCTTTTGAATTCCGATTCAGATATAACCGGATTTAAAAAAAAATGTTACATACAACAAAGCTAGAGCCAAAAAATATTTTTTCTACGGCCACTACTAAAAGTAGGCATTTTACTAGTAGCGTGTCGAACTAAAAGTGACGTTTTATACATCAGCGTGCTAAAAGTGAAATCAGATGTTTCTTTTAGCACACGTGCTAAAGGTTAACAGCTGGTTTTGAATGTACGTATTGTAAACTGGAAGTGAGGTTATAAAGTTATTCCAGTTACTTCTTTCGGTAGCAGTAAAGTGTTTTTTTAAACAATTAAAGCATTATGGAATCAATAAAGTAAAGTATGTACTATTATAATTACCATTGATAACTAACTTTGACAACTACCGGCTGCCAGAAACAGTCACCTGCGCCGACACGGCGATCTCTTTACTACGACTTAAATTATAACTGTCATAAATGCAAAACTTTGTTAAATAGATGTTTATGAATTAATAACAGTAAATTTAAGGCCGTAAAAAATACTGTATGCAAACTCGTGCTAAAAGCGTTATTGCACTCGTGCTGGGGCACTCGCGATTCAATATTCTCACTCGCAAATAATGATGCATTTCTCTCACTTATAATAGAATCTACTATTATACAGCTGTTTGAGTGCCTAAAATGAAGTTTTATTCACAAGTGAGTTTTCATTATTTATGCTACTGCATTGTTGGTAGCACTGTCAAGCTATGTCAAATTCGTAATTTACAGGTTAAGTTTTGCGTCAGTCTGTGTCAAATAACAAACGAAACCTAACCTACGAACCTCGAATTTGACATAGACTGACAATACACTTCAGTACTGCAATACACTTCAGTACTGTCAAACGTATACCACAAATCATAGGCGACTAATTATAAATTTATTTCGCGACATATTCTGACTGCGCAAACTATTTAGGCACAAGAATTGCTACTGTAAGATAAAACGTCGTATATCACACGTGAGCGAAATGCCATTATTAGCTCGTGAGAAATTGTATCGCTCATGCTGGGGCACTCGCGATTCAAAATTCTCACTCGCAAATAATGATGCATTTCTCTCACTTATAATATAATCTACTATTTAAAGACGATAATTTCACATTATTACATTATTGTAATCGTGAATGATCACCGTCATGTTCGTCTATCTGTCGGTTTGTCTGTTGGTGATATAGCTCTAAACTAGTTATTGGAAGACAATATCTTGCATGCGGATTAAATGTTTACCGAACATGAAACCGAATATACTTTATAATATATACAGGGTGAGCATGTTAAAAAATTAAATGCGCTCTCTGCACAAAAATGGGCAGCTATCGTTGCGGATTGCACTTGCGAGGGAAGTTCCGTGTAAAGCCCTTTTTATTTTTTAAGAGCTAAGCATTCAACACATGTGAGGAAATTATATAAGTAAAAAGATAGAAAAACACATGTAGTATGGAACTTAGGCAGTCGTCGAAGGTGTGATGTTAACCACACCACCTGGTACGGCGTTAACACTGTTCTAAACGACTGGTTTATACAACATTTTGAACTATACTACACTATACTATTCTATTGAAGTAACATTTAATGAAACAATTACTGCAACTGCACGACATAAACTCTCTCTAATTCAGTGCATTAGACCATCTGTCTTCTTAGTACCTACAAAATGGAAGTCTTGTGACTAACTATCAAGTCACCCTTGTACCCAATTCTTTACTTAGTCATTGTATTCAAATATTCCTCTCCATCCCATAGATCAATTATCCTGGAAGAGGATCGCTAATTCTACTTTCTCAAAAGTGAATGGTGACCAGGCCAGGTACCAATCCGATAGGTTTCGAAAAAGTTCGGTCGGTTCCTAGCTTCAAACCGAGGAATGAATTCATACGAGCTCTTACCACTGGCACACTCAAGAATCATCTCACATTGATATTGACTCAACAAAAGTGATTTCTTCTCATTCAAACCGATTCGGAAACTCTTTTAAAAAGTCAATGTGATGTTGTTTCTGTTCTAGAAGAAATCCAGCAAGTGCATTACTTTCTGTATCCAAGTTCTTTGTGAATATTTTTTCACACAATCGCCGTTTCTTGCAAAATATTTAGTAAGTTTAACCGCGATTGTAATGATTTTGTCCTTGCCCATACGCTTTATACCTCATACACCTATGTCTTTGGCAAAGAATCGTTTCCAAACTATCCTCTAAGTCACGTTTCATAGGTATGAAACTTGATTATCACTCTTTGGCCAACAAAATGAACAAGTTTTTCTCACATATTAGCATTTTCTAACTAAAAGGAGCATGCGTGAAATATATTTGACCAAAAAAGATATCGGGGAAATAATAATATTTATTCGCAATCACATTGTAATGTGTCAATTTCATGACATGACAACAGCTGGGAACTAGATGATTACTTGAAACTAGCCAGGAAATTATTACATACCCCGAAAAATATTACATACCTGAAGAGTGGGGTGTTTCCATGGTAACAAAACATTGAGTGGGTTGTTTTCATGGTAACAAAAATATTAGCTACATCAAGATATCTATTATTCAGAATTCAATTGTAGTTATTTTTAAAATTAGATGATTGCAAATAAAATAGTATACATACCACGGTGGAAAGTTTCATCCCTGTCTCGAGATAAAGTTAACCTCGACGCTACGCGTCTCGGTAAACTACCTAATCTCTCGACAGTAATGAAACACTTCCCACCTCGGTATGTAATATACTATTGTTTATAACCATTAATCCCTCATTATAAAGGTAAATTCCTGTTCATGACTCAACCATATGCTGGTATTATTATTTTAAAAACCTCTTTTTTAAATAGCGACAACAAATAAAACGGCATGACAAGCAATTCAAATATTTTATACATAAATGATGAAAAACAAACAGTTTGACAAATGAAGAACGTCCGAAGTTTAATCTAGAAACTGGTTTTCCATGCTAACTTATGTAACAAAAGTTTTAGCACAAATTACCAAATCAAGTAGAAGTTTATAGTGTATCATTATTTATACTTTTTATATATTACTATTTTATAAATCACTCGAAATTATAAAAACTGGGCCATATTATACTATAGAACATATTTTAAATCGAACTTAACTCATTATTCTTTGAATGACTGAAATATTTATATCACGATCTTTTGATAAGTTCGTCTTCCTAATTGGCCTCATATTGGCTTTTCGATAAATTCACACTTGGAATTCCTTCGCTACAATCCCTAATCGTACGAAAAATGGTTCTCCGGGAAATTTTTCGCTTCGAAAAATGTTAACAATTTCTTGTTTTTAAAACTATCCAATTAAATTATAAATAATGTTACGTTATTTTAGTATATAAAACCTCCTGGTAAAAATAATAAACGAACTTACATGAATAATATGAAAGCTGACATATTCTGCATTTTTGTTTTCAGTGGTGACTAGATATCGATAATGCATATGAATTTACTAGAGAAAAAGGTTATGCCAAAAGTTGTTTTAAGAATCAGAATAGGACCAATTTTTCATGAGATACATTGCTTGGATCTAGATTTTTCATTAACGTTGAACAAAGCTCCAAATTGAGAAATCTCGTGAATTCCTCTCAGGATTCCCAGATTCTCCAGGTAGTGCAGAAGGCAGGAGGAAATCCAGAGCAGCAGCCGTCTTATTTAGAACTACAATTAAATGATTTCCCTGGCTGCCGCGCCAGCGCGCCTCCGCTCACCTGGGATAGCAGTCCGAAAACTTAAATTTTCTTTTTAATCTCGTATGCAAACAAGACAGCAAGCAGCTTATAAACTTCTCGCGCAATATGAGCCTTTTCTAACATTCATCACGCTCCTTTATTATTAAAAAATCTAAATAGGCTGCTAGCCCACTTCGGCGGGATGAAACCGGGATGCGTTTGGAGTCCTGCCTCGGAATCTGTTTGTCCAAATCGCGTAGGTAAATAATCTCGAAAGTTAAATTAAAGTTGCGCAAATAAAAACTTAGGCAAAATGTTGGGTTAAATGAGCTTTCCCAGTTTCGCGCTGTTACACGCTTCAGTTTTCACAATATGCCCAAATGCGAATTTTTGGAAGGCACTGATCTTGTGTAGCATTTAATTTAGAGGTTCTTAGCATCTTGGATAGTTAACTTCTTCACTAGAAGCAATAATAAGTTACCTTAGTAAACAAAGAACTGTTTATCTTGAAGTTCAAATAACAAACTCTTTTGGTGAGCTAAATCCTAAAAAACATCGAAGCAAGAAGTTACTTTTTAAGTTTAACGATTTATTTATATTCATCCGCTAGTAGCACCAGATGAGACTTTTAATTGAACTCCCAACAATGATAATTAGTTGCGACTTTTGTTTAACAAACATGATGGCGATAATGGGCGACAATTTTGAGAGCTACGAGTTAATAAGTGATAAAGTTTTGATCTTGGAAACCTTTTTATTAAAAAGTAATTACAAAACATAAGTTACTGCAAATTTATAACAGAATTATATTGTATGACCTATCCTTGAACACCATTTGCTAAGACACTTGCACATTAGAAGAAGTAATAGATATGTGACTGTAAGACCATGTCTTAATTCATATTTAATTTTCTTTTCCTTGTTCCTGAATTCTTCAATAATCTGACGATGATGTGTTGCACCCCTCGTACTTACTGAAATGAGCATTACTGTGTGTATTGATTTGAAGAATTGTTTCTCATCCACGTCATAGCCCTCATGGAATGACCGGCCATCGTAATTTTTGTTCTATCAATGACTATGCTTTCAGCAGATGTAGCCACATCCCATCGATATGATTGCGACCTACAAGTATTTTTATAACATCGCAGTGTACTAAGAGTAACTTATAGCGATAAAGAAGCTACCTGAATTTTTTGGAGTCTGAAGTTATTTGCTCCTTCCTACATCGTTTTCCAAATACCGCTTTATAATCTATGCGATTTGTAAGCACGCTCCGATGATCTTCTTCCATGAAGTTTTCTGAACAAGTTGCACCCCTCTCCATCCAATTTAGAACTAGGCATAAAGAACATTTTTTTGTTAGAAGATTGTTGACGCCTTTTCGTCTCATACTGCCTACTATTCTCGATAATTCGTCATTTGTTAACCACGTTGATATTCTTTTATCAGGATCTGTTGTAAGCCGCTCTCTTAGTGTCATGTGAGGCTCTACAGAAGTAAATTCAATGTCGGTGAATGGATTATCTGAAATTTGTATATCAAATTATAGCGTTTGATACAGGTTAAAGCCTGTTTATTATATTTAACAGGGTAAAAAGGTGGTTAACTCCTGCAAAAATCAAATCAGTTATTATGGCTATAAATGCTTTTGTTATTGTTCACGACGCCTGCTAGTGTTGAACCGGATGGTGTAATGAATATTTCACTAGGAAAAACTCCTGACAATGGGACATTTTTTCGGTGTTGAACTCCGCGATTTGGACCTTTCTTCATTTCTGCACCTTTGTAAATGCTTACTTAGCTGCAGAACACACGGAACTGCACTGTGCTTTACCAATGTAAATAATACAGACAATTTCAAAAAACTATAGTAAGCTATACGAGCCCGACGATATAATTCTACATAAGAAAATAATACTGATACGTATACTGATAGAGAGCGCTTTGAGAGAGGGATATTCTCCAAAATTTATTTCACAACATGCAAGTTATTTGCTAAACCGCATTCAAAAATTTACACGTACAAGATCTTGTTATAACACATTATAGCGTACTTAAAATTAAGGGCAAATAAGGCAAATAACATATATAATAAAATAATACACCATAAAAATGAGGCGTACCTGGGTGCAGCGAATTGAATGAAGCAATACACTACCGGAGCCGAGCAGAAAATTGTCCATGCAATTGCTCAGATGCCGCCAAAGTTGAGCGATAGAAGGGCTCGTAACTAGAAGACCGAAGCAAGTTTAACACTTTTCCAGAGTTTAGTTTGAAGAATAGACAGCGGTAGTTTAAGGATATCCACGGAACAGCTCGTCTCCGAACGATTTAAACTTCGCTTTTTGGTGAAGATTTTTTTTCTTTAAATAGGTTAAGTTGTAGGTACCATTACAATGACAAAAATGTTTTTAAGCAATTGTATGCATTTGTTTTCTTTTTCTTTTTTACCAATAAAGTATGTTAACGACGCTTCCACTATACAGTGCATAACGGGTATGTCTTATTTTACCTGATCTTTCCACATTGTCTTCGGTATTATTTTGTTTTTGTTTTCATTTAGTTTCCATTCCATAACTTCTTTTATTGTTTATCGAGGAAGTACATATTCCTTAAATATTAAAATCTATTAATGCAGGTATACTTGATGTTTATTGATTTATGGCGGCCAATATAATTTGCCTCTCTTTATTATTTGGATTACTTCTTTTCATTCAATTCGTCCAGTTTGCAATAACAACACTTAATATATTGAGGAGAGGACTCTTCACATTCAAGTTTCCTTACTGTTGAAGACGTTTATGCAGTTCTAATATGGTTCCACGTGATTTCTTAGTGCGGTGATTTGTCGAATTCCATTTACTAGAAGCAACATGCTGATAAATTCCGCATGAAACTCTACACAAACTAGTTAAGTTCGCCTTTCTTTACCTTCAAACACAATTTTATTTTTCTTCTATTTTCCAGTTTTATATTTTTTCGAAACGCATCTTCAAGTTTGTTATTCTTAAAAGACGATGTATTTCTGTACTGTCACACTAAACTTGGGTCTATTACGTTCAAGTATATGATTATTAAAATATTAATAATTTCAAAGTTCAGATCCAACTCAAGAATTGTCAAATTAGTGATTACCTGGCAAAAGGCCAAAGAGAAAAACAAAAGTGCGTATTGTTAATCAATCAAGCGCAAGAACGAGGCAAGGGCTGAAACAGTCGCGGTTTTCCTGCAAGGGCAACAGGGCATCACGCGAGATTTTAAGTTCCCTAACAAGCGTCCCTTCAACGACAAAGGACAGAATGCTGTCCGGGCAGAGTTCCTTTATGTACCAGGTTCTGAAACAGGACACCAAGGTATTTGCGTTCCGGGTCTGATGAAGGAGCCTGGAAATATAGATGAAAAGACGCGATCGCTGACTGGAAGGAATAGACGGCGCTTTTGTTGTCGGAAAAATATTTGGTAAAGAGAAACTCAACTAAACGTTATGTTTGCGATGGTATTTAGCTATTCCTTGCATATAAGTTGGGTGTTTTGTTCCATGGCTGCAGTTTTGAAACACTATATTGTTGCATTGTTTATAAAAAATCAATGTTTTAATTCTATCTACTGCAGATATAAATTGCAGTACATTTTGTTACAGTTTAATATTATGGTTTGCTTGTAGTTCTAAATATAATTGAAAATATAATTTTAAAAAAACCAAAATACCACTTCGTTAATTTTATTTCAAGCATCCAGACATTTAATACATATAAAAGTGAATGATACATTTGCAATTAATATAAACTTCTAATAAATCTAAAAGTTGAAAAAATAACAATATTCTTTATGTACCACCTGACTTCAGTCTCAGTGAAACTCCAAGCGTTTGTCTAATTTAACACCAAAAATTACGTTAAAAAATCTTTATGGTAAATGTACGGTTTGTATTTTTATCAATTTGTTTTAGTCCAGCCATTTAGTAAATATAAAACAAGAAATAAGGTAATATATATCTCATCAATAATTTCAATTGAGAAGTAATTAGTCGAAAATTAGAATATCCAAAAACCAAACTGTCAACTTCTAAGAACTTCTACCAAACAAAGCAAAATATTTAATTTACAATGGTTCTTGTTTCATGTGCTAATAGTACTTCAAAAAGCTTACCTGTTTTAAAGAAAAGTTGTTCAATACCATGAGACCTCTTCGAAGATTATTCTTTTACCATTTAGATCCTAAATTTTTAAGACCGTATGCAAAGGCGCTTAAGTGCACGTAAAATTTCTTTCTCTCACAGTTTTTCTTATAAATTATAAAGGGCTACATACACTGTGCTTTTTTTATCTCGTTACAACATATATTACGTCCCGCGTTTTTTTTACGGGTGTTTAACATTTTGCTTACATTTTAAATAAATATGTGTTGTAACGAGATGGAAAAACCACAGTCTATTGCTCTAAAAACAAGATTATTTAAATATGGGCTTTTTTTATTCGTATGTATGTATTGTATTATCGATAACCTCATTTTACCTTGCGGTGAAAAGGCTGGTGCTGTATGCGCTTGCATCTGGTGGCACAATGCCCAACTTGCCCCGGATTCGGGATACAAAGTTGGAGCGCGCCTTAGTTGGAGCGCACTTTTTTTTAACGAATAGAAACTTTCATGCGCGAAAGTTCTACCTGAGGAGACTGACATTAATTCCAAAATGGTTCCCTGGTGTCAAAAATAACGTAAACAAGCCCCCTGTTCTATTTAAATTGTTTATGCCCATGCACTAAACGCTGTTTCTATACGAGAAAAATTTTAAGTAAGTATACCACGTCACGAAACAAAGCACTTCTACTGACGCCACTACCAGAAGTTAAATGCAAACCGACGCCACTCGAACAAAATCACAAAAAGACACTTTTTAGCTGGCAAAATCTGACCTTTAGATGGTTTTTAAGATGATCTCGGTGTACCTGCAGCCTCGCTGAAGGACCCACGATGCTCAGGACAGAATATCGGCTCTGATTGTCCACTGGATGTCGACTGCAACTTGGATCGCTTTTGGATGGCTTTGGCTAAATCCGGGGGCCCCACTATACGGCTGCGGTGCACCACACGTATAGTGCTCACTTATTCACCTAGATAGGCACTTACAAAATTGACTGGACCTCCGTAAAATCACTTCAAAATACTCTGGTTTGCATTTGACCAATTGATGTCTCGTTCTACCTGTTGCGGAATCCAAAGGAAAACTTCCACAAATCACTCTCTCAATAAAAACACAACTTTTTGGAAAAGTTACGTATTTCAATTGCACATAAATATCTTTTATTGGGGAGTTTTTCAAAACACAAATAAACTTCTCAAGAAGCTGCCCTCAATTGTCTTGTTTACAGTTTTGGTTTTAGTTGCATGGAATGCCAATCCTACTTTGATTTTAGTTTGTTTTTACACAAAAATAATGCTATGCTTAAACAGCATACCATCAATTATTTACTAGGCCTGCTATTTTATAACAAATCTAAACTTTAAATCATTACATCTTCTGGACATTTTAACAACAAATATCTGTATTGTTGGTTATGTTATAAATTACTAATAATTATTATTTTACATTTAAGGCTACTAAAATGTGATCATAGCACACACATTTAGTATGTGCATGTTCAGCAACTTGTAGGATTACAATTTAGGATTTACGCAGAGGCCTCTATACACAACTGGCATTTCTCAATTTGTTGCAAATTTCGGCAGCCGCAAGTGCAAGTGTACCACTATAACTTGGAGAATCCGTATATGGGATTTTATCACGGTTAAACGTGCTCGGGATGAATGGAAAAGGGAGCCGAAAAGCGCCACCAAAGCGAATATGTGTAAATTTGTGCGAGATTACATCCTAAAGGTTTATAAATTCCGGCATAACCAGCTTCGTTAAGAAAGTGGAGGCATGAGTGCGAGCCACATGGTGTAATTCTTTCCGTTTTAGAGCGTTTCCATGTGCTCGACTCCCTTTAAGGGCTTTAGTTCTTTGTCGGCTGCGCTGTTACATCGATCTCCTCATTTCCACTGTCGCTCCGGGTCCTTAAAGTTTATATTTCGACGATCGAAATTCCAAAAATCCGCCTTGGCATTCCGAGCAAACTCGCGAGCCATAAATAAGCCCGCTGGCGTTTTCAAATTACAAACACTAAATGGAAAACACCTTCCTGTGGGAGGCTGGCACCCTTCGAATTGAATCTGGGACGGAACGTGAAGAATCGAACCTGGGCATTTGTTTCGGCATAAGGCTGACCTGCACCTATCCCGATCAAATTATATCGAACTTTTGAGCCCTGCGGATTTCTCAAAGAATTCCTCGACGCAACATAAACACAATAATCGTTGTTATTTCATATTTTAACCCCTGCGTATAAAAAGCATTCAACGGCACCGAAGCACGTAAATTCTGACATTAATAAAAGTTCTTGGGACTCTTCCTTTGAAACTTTCAAGAAAGGTGGATTTTTGTGCGAGGATTGAAACTCAGAAGTCATCAGAATGATTAAAATGTTTGATTAGAAGAGAGGAAAGCCTTTTGATGTTCAAAACAGATGGAAGCCTCCATGTCTGGCAATTTCAGTAAATTGGTAATAGTGCTCCAAAGGTCACTTTCGTGAGTTCTAGATATTATCGATTTGTTGCACTTAATATTTTGAATGCCTTATTTGGCCAATTACAGAACCAGAAATCCATTGGCCCAATCTACGACGGTCTATTTCAAATCGCCTCCAATAACCCGAAATCGGCGACGATCTGATGAGTTAAACTGCAGAATTATTAACAGTTCAACCGAACGGTGCTCAGCGGTAACACTATTTTGCTTGTGTACGTGTTTCAACGTAACATCGCACAATCGCATCTACTTTCTGAAGTGTTTGCCCGTTTTTGCTGTTGCATATGGTATTTACACAAACATTAGAGAATTCTTCTATTCATCATCTACAACCACCCATTTCACGTAAGGTGCGAACATATGGAAATAGCATGGGAAATCGTATATATGCAGATTCCTGCTAGCAGCTTGAATTGATAGGATTGATAGTGGTATCAATCGAAAGAGAAAAAAATGCACTAAATTTGATATTACTTTACTTGATTTTGTTGCTTGTTTAAGATAGAAATAGCTTAAAAAATGTAACAAATATTTTGAATTTTATTCACAAAAATTATAAAATGATCAAATTTTGTTATGCCAAAATAAACGTTATTTTCTGTTCATTCACGCATATAACTAATTACTATGAATAATAATGTTGAATGTTCTAATAAAGAGAGAGTATTTATTATCAAAACATTTTACAGTGGCGTCAGTTTACGCACAGTTAGTGATTTATTCTCAGTTAAATTTAATAACCGACCTATTCCATCTGTATCAACAATTCACAAGTTTATGAAATAATTCTAAACAGTCATAGTCCAGAAGAAGAGATAAATAGGAGGATTAAATTAGGGTGGCAGCGTACAGCAGTTAGAAAGACGTATTTAATCAAAACATTCTGGCAGCCCTCACCTACGGAGCTGAAATGTGGACTTTGACCAAAAACAATAAACTAAAATTAATGATAGCACAGAGAGCGATGGAGAGGTCAATGATGGGAGTATCTCTAAAAGATCGTAAAACGAACGTGTGGCTGAGAGAAATTACTAAGGTGGACGATGTGGTGGAAAGGGTAGTAAAGCAAGAAATGGAAATGGGCTGGTCACGTGGCCAGGTTGGAAGATGACAGGTGGACACGAATCGTAATGGAGTGGAGACCTAGACAAGGAAGGAGATTTAAAGGAAGGCCTCCCATGAGATGGACAGATGACATAAAAAGAGTGGCTGACTATGACTGGATGCAAACAGCCAGAGACAGACAGAGTTGGAAATTACTTGCAGAGGCCTACATCCAATATGGATCGATATAGGCAGATAGATAGATATATTATAATCGTGACAGTCAGTGGTAGTGCTAGGCGGAACAGTGATAGCGCTTGCAAGGAACAGATTGTTGTGATGAAGCATCTTCTAAGCAAAGGCCTAAAATCCGCGGACATTTCAGAATACTTCAATCACAATACGATGCTAAGACCGATGAGACGCCCAACCGCAGTAAGACAGTTGAAAGATCGCCATAAGTCCGTGAATGATAATTCCATACTACCTACCGCACCATCTGCGCATTACAGCAACTCGGTTGGGAGCTAATGCATACCACCTCACGAACGATGCCGCAGCGGTTCCGAGTGACGTCAGCGCACGTAGGCTGAATTGACCAATAATTGAAATGATCGAGCCTCCAGCCTCAGGATAAGAGGTTCGATGAATGCAATCATTGGCCAATTCGGCGTTCCTGCGATGTCATCACGGCGGAGCGCAGTGGCCGCGTTCTTCAGGTAGTATTGGTTATCGCCACATCTCTCCTACAGTATGGACCTCGCTCCGAGCGACTTCCATCTGTTTGGCTTTATAAAAGTGCTCTGGGAAGGTCAGCATTTCAGCAGTCACGACGGAGTGGAGCAGGTTCCGGCTTACTGAGAAATCTTTGGACGTAAATGCTTTTCAACCACTAGTCAAACGCCGGGATAAATGTATAAGTTAGCAGCAACCTACATAGAAAAAATAAACTCCTTTAAATATGGTCTTTTATTCCGTACACCCAAAAGTCCCGGTTTGGCTTGCATTTTCCACATCAAAAGCAATGAGCGAATGATATAGTTGCGTATCATCGGCTTAAACATGTACATTGACCGGTTAATGCATATAGAATATAATAGCGGAACTGAAATAGACCCCTGAGGAACTCCCTGTAATACTGGTGGTGGATCTGATAGTTTAGACTAGCTCTAAGTTTTGAGTAGGATTTGCTAGGTAGTCATTCACTAGGCTAATTGAGTGTTACCTAGCTCAAAAAATTTTTGTGGTTCACCGTGTTGAATACTTTGTTGTAATTAAGCAATATGAAAATAGTCATACGTATCACCACGATCAGAAACCAATAATCTGTCATCCGCTACTTTTAACAATGCTGTGGTACAACTGTAACCAGCACAAAAATGGGATTGAGAAGAAATAACTGTTTTCTTCAAACAGCAAACAAAATGTACTTTAATGAGCCATCTGTATTTACCAGACTCGATAACAATCGCCATACTAAACTACCTATTCTTCTACCATTCTCGGAAAACCCTTCGCAATAGTGTTTCGCTAAGATTGAAACATATTGTTCTGCACCCGATTTATTTTAACTTGTCGAAGATAAGCCTGTGACTATCATTTGTCATTGCAAAAATTTGCTTCCCTGCAAATAATGATTTATAAAGACTTATTATATTATACATCCTATTGCTATGATGTGATTTTAATATATTTCAAGTAATTCATACTCTGTTGTTTTGTTATTAACGAAGGTCTAAACATGAGCAGTAGTAGATACGTTGGGTACGTCCCTTTATTGCTAACAGTGATGTGCATTAACCCTGCTGATGATATATATGGCGAGCAGTTAGGTAGCAGAAGCTATTATTCACCACCACCTTCTTATCTGAAACTTTCGCAAAATTGTTGGTGTAATGTTACTATATGTCTACGCAACACAGGCTAAAATTTAATATCGCCAAACATTTGTCGCGTGCAATTGTTACATAACGGCTAAAGGGGGGCAATAAAATGGCTTACAAGCTATAGCTGGAATAAATTAGGTAATCCGCAGATTAATATTCCAAACAATCAGTATAATTGCGCAGTAAGGGCGCTGGGCTAACAATGAAGGCTAATTTTCTCCACCATAACCGAACCGGGACACTCTTCTGCGTGCCTTGACGATTTCCAGGCGTGCGGATAATGAACGACGGCACGGCGAGCTTTCAATCAAATCTGCAGAACTTGGCCAACAAAGGGTGCCTGTGCACGTCACCGTTTAACACTTCTGCATTCCCGCTGCATGCCCACTAAGGGCGTAGTCTAGTTACGTATTCATAATATCTTGGAATTTGCGAACGAAACGAGTAATGCGATCGCATTGTCACAGCGAGAATTCGCACACCTTAATTTTATTTCGTCGGAGTGGGATCGCTTCTGACGGCATAGATGTGTCCTACATTTGAATTTGTAACTCTAAGGAGAAAGGGTGTATTGATTGCATGGGGATACAGTTCTGTTGTCTGCTGTCAGCGGTCGAGGGAAGATGTATTGGCTATCTCACTTGGACAGAAAAAACTAAGCTCAAATGGAAAGTTTATAAAGGTTATATTTTATAGATTCCACTACACCGTTTTCTTTCGTCTTTCTTGGTCTTAAGTAATATTTGTCATTCGTCTTTGGATGTAAGGCTTTTCAAGATCTGTTTTCCATTCTTTATTTGCTTTTCGAATTCAGTTAAAGTCAGCTGTAAGTTTTAGTCATGGCACGTTCAATTGCCTGTTGTGCTGTTTTTAGTAATACTCGCATATTCGTCTGCGCTTATCTATGCGGTCTGAATGCAACCCCCCCCCCCCCCCCATTAATTTTTCGTCATTTTCTTTTTATAGCCTTATTTTCAGGATTATTCAGCATATATTTTGCACTAAGAATGATACCCTTTCTTGTGACTATTGTTTTTCGCCTTTACATGCTAATCGACATTGAATATACCTCCTCCGTACTTGATCCGTACTCAACTTCATCTGCTTTATGGCCTCCTCCAACTCTTCAATTTCTATATCTCTTTATGATTGTTTTGAGACTGCGCCTCTTATTTCTCTTATTTCTCTCCTGTTTTCTTCTGTGACTTTTTGATCAGGAGTATTGGAAGCAAGACCAGAAGATTAACACGGGGTGAAGGTTTGGAAAGGATAATAGAAAGTAGAAAAAAATACCTTACACAAATCAAATCTATGAAGTGTTGTTAAAGTGTTTCCCCTTTTTTTGTTACACCGCGCAGATTCTGTCGCATTCAAATATTTTCGAGTTTCCCGTCGAAGCGCCCCAAACAACACGTGCGGTTTCCGGCTACGTATTACTTGAGTGTCTGCTGCGCTTCGACGTGTTAAGTTCTAAGAAGCACACATGGCCATCTAGATACTATAACTTGCTATCAAGTTAAAGTTTTTAAGCTGTAAGAGCCACAAGCTTATTGGATCTAAAAATAAACGGCTACAAGTGGAGTCACGGACAGATGGGAGAATAGGGTTAGACGAATGCAGAAGGTGACTGGTATTGGACAGGGATTTGGTGCCCAGAGCTTGAATAGTCAAGTCATGTTTTGTGAGAGTATCGCCTTGAGGCGGGACAAGTTTGAGTGAGTCATACGCTAATTTGTGCAAGCTATTACGCCTCGCGAAGTATAAAATAGGTAGAGGAGGCCAGATCAAATGAGGGTTGGATAATTATAGAGTTTAAAGCAAGACAATAAAAATAAGACAAATATGCAAACAATAGGAATGTAAGAATGGGAAAAATATTAATATGCTAGTTGAACAAAGAAATTAATATACTATATACTGCGTCGAGGGAGTAAATAATGATAAAATAGAAGAAATAAATGAACAAGAAATAAAAGAAGCTCTGAAGACTATGAAAAATGGTAACGCCTCAGATCCTAGAGGCATCCTATATAGCTGGTAAAGCATGCCCACAAGTAGTAAGAGAAATGTTAAAAGATATATATTTTTTTAAATGTGTGATACACAGAAAACGTTCCTAAGGATTGAAATCTCTCTCCTCAATTCACAAGAAGTGGTCCAAAGCAAAATGTACGTATAATCGAGGATTAAGTGTTACCGCTAGCATAGAAAGGCTATATGGATAAGTTCTAAAGACCAGAATTAAAGAACAGATTAAAATAAGAAAGGAGCAGAGTGAATTTACGGCTGGGCGAAGTTGTGTAGACAATATATTTATACTTAAACAAATAGCTGCAAACATAGGGGCTACAAATCAACCAAACACATTTGATCTTCTTTATCTCCATTACGCGTACGATACAGTATCCATAAAAGAACTGTTTAAGGAACTGAATAAAATAAAATAAAATAAAAGATATATCCTGGCAATCAAGCAGATGTACAAGCATCAGAAAAGGAATATATTAAAAATAGGTAGGAGACTATCGAAAGTGTTAGAACCAACAAAAGGTTTAAAACAAGGCTGCTGTCTCTCTCCGACACTCTTCAAAATATATATAAACGAAATACTAATGTAATGGGAAAAAGTGTCAACCAATGAGCATCATTTTTATTTTATTTGTGATATTATCTTGTATTTAATTTTAGTTTACGGTGATATTGTTAAAAACGTGCCTACTTTGTACCTTTTATTGAAAGAAGACGTCAACAGCTTAATGCTGCCTGTCTTCTAGCAAGAATAATAATAATAATAATAATAATAATATAATGATGAATACTTACATACAATTTTGTTCGCGGACGATTAGGTCATAATAGCCAATGACGGATATGACATCGAAAATTTATTGTACAACCCGTGAGATCCACGACGCTCTGTGTCACTAGAACTGTTTCGTAAGACGTTTGAGGAAGGGAGCTTCACCACTTCCGTTTGCATCTGTTCAGCTCCAGGCCACCCATACAACTGTAATTGGGTCTACTACGTCGGTTGCGGTTGATAGCGAGATATTGATATTTGAACTCCTCTGTTGCAGCATTTTTGATATCGGCTTTGTTAGCTTTAAGGTACCTGTACTAGATTTTAAAGTGCCTTAACAAAGTGTGAGTTATCCCCAGTGACGTGCATAAATTAGGGGGTGCTTGCTTGCGTTATAATAGATTTGCATTAACGTCATAGTCTGTTGTTTTGAATTTTGTGGCGCTTTTAGCGCTATCATGTGATTCAGTTTGAATTCACAATACCAGTACAATATTACGTGAGGAGTATTGGTTTATATAGAAAGTTCTACTCTGTGCGCGAAGGTAGCCTGAATTCTATAAATCCGAGGCTAGCTGTTTTGATGTCAAGCCATTACTTCCTATTTACAGGAATCCCTTCTCTCTTATATTATATTTTGGCTATTGTATATTTATCCAATTTAAGTGTTTAGATTCCGTTAGTAATTTAACAGCAATGTTATAAATTGTTTTATGTTTCACATTCAGTGAAGTCCTCATAACTGCACAGCGACGCCTATAATTGGCCTAACGGCTGTTGGCTGAGTGCGAATTAAATAAATAAATAAATCAGTTGTATTTATACTTTACATTTGCTGTTATGCAGCCCCAGTCATGTAAAGATGTAATGAATCTTATTTGTTAAACTGATTTATTGTTTCTTTGAGTGTAAGACATATAAGTTGTGTTTAGCCATTGTTTAGACAATTATTAAGGAAGTGTATGGGAAAGTTCAACTGCTGTTCAACAGCTAAAGCAATTAAGATTTTAGTTGAAAATAAATAAAGCTCTCACATACGTACCCATTGCACCAAAATCCACTGTTTCGATCGTGGACGGAGCAGATTCATACAGCTACGGATTGAATTTTTACGGTGGCGCCCTGGCAATCATCGAAACTGTTATTGCCTTAAGATGAAACCGGACTTCACAAGCAACGTGCACTTCACCCTACCTGCGAGGTATCTGCCGGTGATCTGGAGCTTAATACCGCTGCCCGCAACCCGAACCAGCCTGTGGTAAGTGCAGTCCGGTAATGTCACTATTGTACCATAACAATGTACA
The DNA here is from genome assembly GCA_940337035.1 of Agriotes lineatus. Lineage (NCBI taxonomy): Eukaryota > Metazoa > Arthropoda > Insecta > Coleoptera > Elateridae > Agriotes > Agriotes lineatus. The sequence goes on from CALNHX010007374.1 coordinate 24,351, forward strand.
GCTGATAATTATGACCCGTTCCGAAAATGTATAGAGAGCCAGACCCTCTTAAAACGCAAATGAAAAAGAAGCAAAGTTATTTTCATCTTCAGTTTTATAGTATATTCCGTGAGTCCCTTATTCTTGACCGCAAAAGCTTTCCGGAAATCTGTCTAGTTATTTCCGTTCTGTGACATTCTCCTTCAAATACTAACCTTTGTTCTAAATACTTGTTCTGTTACTTCTCTATCCTTGTATTGTCTACATATATTTTTAAATTGCCTTAAACATAACGGACTTTTATTAAGTTCTTCAATGCCACTTCTTCGGATTCATTATACAGTTCTTCTCATGCTTTTTGAAGATCCGGAACTTATATTGGGATAAGCAAGGTAGTTAGTACTTCTTTCGCTAACGTTTGCTCATTTATTTAACTAGATTAGTGTATTAGACGCGTCCTCGACTAATATCTCTTTTCATTCGTACGGATTTCGTCTTGTTAGTCTGTTACTTTGAATAGCTAATGTCATCTCTGAAGCTTCGAGGGGCCAGTTGTAAAGCTTATGTTTCGATAGTATTCAAATATTTGTCAACAACCACCAATACACGACTTTTCAACCAGAAAATTCGTTATTAAAAATAAGCTATTGGGCCTCCCTTAATGCAACCTCCTCATTTGGTTGATATTCATAAAGTTTCCTAGTTAAACAAGCAGCTATTGTTTTTGTCAATATTTTTTATAAATAGGATAAGAGGTAATGAAAATAACATGTCCTACCCTCCGATTGTCCTCTTCTTCATATCGTACATGGTTACTTCTATAATGCCTATTCAAATAAAACGTGTCTGCCAAGTAATAGGTACAATTGTAATACAATTAATAATATAGCCACACTCTGTGTAGTTAAAAACTGACCACCGACCTGACGACAACAACAATAAGGGCCGGTTGCAGAAAGCAATGTTAAGTCTGGTGTTGGCTAACATCGCGTCAAAGTGAACAAAATCGCATCAAATTTTGTTTACTAATGTATTAGTTACCATAAGCATTTGAGATTTGATTCGTTTTTGTTCACTTTGAAGTCGCGTTAGCTAACACCAGACTTAACATTGCTTTCTGCAACCGGCCCTAAGAGGAGGAGCTTAACGATTATATGACGTAAAGGGCATAATTCTGCTCGACAACGCAGGACCACGATATACATAAAACTAGGTGAAAAGCCCAGCCCATATACTCAATTACCAGCTTTATTATGCATCAGCTTCGACAATATAAATTATTCACCTCATGTGAGACTATTTGATCCATGATTTACAGATCATACAATGCTTTACTCATACAATATCCGTTCTCTCTTCTTGCAATATGGTTTGTCTTGTTTTACTATGAGGTTTATGGTTATGCCATATTTATGTAGAATATTATCTCCATGACCATGCTGTCAACTTGAACACAAAGGAAATCGTAAGGTGGAAATTGTATTTTCTGGTAATTATGGTTAAGTACAGTATTGTTTCCATAATTCGCTACCTTTCAGTGTCAGAATCGGTTCTGTGGTGTTTATGAGTAAGACATCATGTAAATGCTGGTAAATGCACACATTAGTACCTCATAGTGATTCTAGAGGCAGCTAAAATGATCAAAACGCAGCTAATACATCGATACTAGCTATTGTTTGCATTGATAATTAACCATACTTTGTGCGATTCTTCACTGAAACGATTTAAGGTACTTTGCAATTCTACTACGCCTTGGATTAGAATACTTTCCGTCAATCTTTCCTTCGCCGATATTATTTCCGACATAATTACGTTTATTATTTTCTAATTAATCTTAAAGATAAGCGTAAACTGTTTTAGTAATTAACGGATTAAGAGGGGTAACCCAGTCTTAACATTCGAGCATATTTTTACCACTCGAGCGAGCGCAGCGAAGCAAGAGTGATAATTTATGTAAGAAATGTTAAGACGGTTTCCCCTTGAAATGCGTTCATTAGTTTATTGTTCATTGAGGCAATAATTTTAAATCAATAATAATTACTAAAAACTGCTAAATCGAAATCGGACTACCATGAATATGTGTGATGTTGTTATAGTGAATGTATGTTAAATGAGGGAATGCATGTTAAATGGATCTCAACATTCGAGGACGCGAGTGGATGCATGTTAAATGAGTAGATGCATGTTAAATGTATCTTAACATTCGAGGACGCGATCATGTTAAACACTGTTTAACATTTCAATGAACAATAAAAACAAAAACGTGTTCCTTGTCTAGAATCTTTTCAATAGAAACTTCGTTAAGCAAGTTAAGAAAATCAACTGCCATCGCGCTAATACAGTCATACACTTACTAAGACATTCCCTTTGCTCAAGAGGCAGTCCCAAAACGTAAAATTCTTTAAACAGATGAAAACAAAGACAGATGATGTTTATGGTAAAACATCTCCTTAATATTAACTACTGCCACAAAACTACGAACTAAAATGCATCCGCAGGGCTATATACCACACCCTGATAAATAATTCCTGCGACCACTTAAAGTTTTAATTTTTTAAAAGACGATAAAGCTCTGACGTGGAAAACAGTTAAACCCCCTTTAATTATTGGTAAAATCCTGGAAATAAACGGAAAAAGTTCTCTAGCTGCAGAGTGAAAAATAATTAATAGCGCGAAGTAATTTCCGGACTTGGAAGTTTAGCCGAGCCAAATTAATAATTCTTTTCTTAACCTATCGAGTTTAATTACAATGGAACTATCGAAAATTACATACTTTTATGCTTTATTATGTAAATTACGATCTATAGGCGAGAATTTTAACCGCTGGAGAAACCTACTTTCTACTACAACATTAAAAATTGTCGACACCAGCATTATCTTGAAAAGTCATAAAAAAGTTAGAGAATTATTGAACGTGCAGGCGTGGCGATTTCATGATTTTAAAAATGTATGTCGTAACTTCTTTATGTAGGTTAGCTGAAAATTGTAGTAAATCAATTCTTAAGTTTGATCCACGGGAACTGGTAAATGTGGCTGTCCGTTCACGAACAACTTGCAATTTTCCAGAGATAATAATTCATAGAATATGCAAATATAAGTTTTAGTCTCAAATATTACTTTCTAAAGTATGCTACATAACATATTTATAGCTAACTAAACTCAACCCGGTCTAGTCTTGATGTAAAATTTATCTCTACCTTATTTAGCCACGTTCTCTAATGTGGGTATTCGCGACCAATAAATTTAAAAATTTACTAGTACGGCCCTGTTGAAAATCGAAATTGTTTTTTTTTTCAAAAAAAGCGTTTAATTCTCTACAGAAAATGTCTCTTTACATTTCCCCATATCTCCCACGGTTGCTTAGCATTTTTTAATAGTTTGGTCAAATTCATGTTTTTCTATTCAAAATAAACTCGACTAGTTTTGGGGTAGAATATTCTAATTAAATAAGTTACATTCCTTATTACTTATTACTGAACATTGAAAACAGGTTTTCAAATATGGGAAACATTTATTTAATTAAACTTATTTAATTAGAATATTCTACCCTAAAACTAGTCGAGTTTATTTTGAATAAAAAACATGAATTTGACCAAACTATTAAAAATTGCTAAGCAACCGTTGGAAATATGGGAAAATGTGAAGAGACATTTTTTGTAGAGAATTAAATGCTTCTTTTGTAAAAAGAAACAATTTCGATTTTCAACAGGGTCGTACTAGTGAATTTTTAAATTTATTGGTCGCGAAACCCCACATCTCCGCCACTGGTCGATCGAGGACCTTGATATTGTCATGGAATGTAGTAGCATTTAGGCTAAAGTTGCACACCAAATTTAGTTGAATTATCTCAGCTGGTTGGGATACTGTATAGAAAAAATAATATTTTTTCGAAAATTTGAACGCCCTGTATCTTTAAAACGAAGAGTTTTAGGACCTATATTCATATGAAATTTTCGCCTTGAAATAAGTTTTTTTGTCTACTATTAAAGTCCTGCTACAAAAAAGTGGACCACCCTGTATATGTTACCGCTATATGCGCAGTATCATATGGGCAGTAGACTATTTTTGGGGTTCTCTGCGCAGTAGTGGCATCCCAATGGGCTTTATTTCTGCGCTAGCCTGGCTAATTGGTTCTTCTGCCAGCGCTATGTATGTAGCTTCTTTCAGCTTCCTACGGAACCTGTTTTCCTCTTTAGCTACAATTGATGCGTTATCCCATTGTATGTGGTGGTCTTCGTTCCAGACGTGTTCAGCTTCCTACGGAACCTGTTTTCCTCTTTAGCTACAATTGATGCGTTATCCCATTGTATGTGGTGGTCTTCGTTCCAGACGTGTTCTTTGATCTTGGATTTGATGGTTTCGTCCTTTCTAATATCTTTGCGGTGTTCCGATAATCTCACTCGTAGGCGTCGTTGTGTTTCCCCTATGTATTGTCTTCCACACTCGCACGGTACGTTGTAGATACAGTAGATAGGCGTCATCATGCCAAGTTGTTGTGGACTTGAAGGCACAACTCTGAGAGGCCCGAAACGTCGTGTGGTAAACGCCTGAGACAGTGGAAAAAGTCCGATACAACATCTCATAATAGACCACTCTCAAAAATTACATCATTCAGAGAACACATGGGAACATATCTTGGGTTTATTCTCTACTGGGTAAGTTTTTTAAAGTATCACCAAGCGATATCTCCAAAACGGTTTAAAATATTTTCATCAAATTTTGGTGTGGTAATAGGGATTTGGGGGGGGGGGGATATTTTTTTTACATTTACCTTCCCTCTCCACTTTGGAATTTTAAATAGGCTTATGTACTTTTGTTTAGAAAATTTAAATCTACGAAAAAAATTAAAATATTTACATTTTAATTTCAACGTAGGGGAGAGGGTGGATAATTCGGCCACTTCTTAAAAAAAATGAAAAAACATCGTTTTTGATAATATTTTCGTGATGTCAGTAATGGAGGCCATAAAACATATATCTGTGTTTATAAAAATACCACATGGTAAGCTGATTACGTATCGGTTTTTTTCTTATAAAATGTTTTCTTTAACTAAGCATATGGCCGAATGTTCCCCGCCGGTGGGGTAGTTTCGTCCAAGGGGTGGGGTACATTCGTCCTATAGAAAAACCATGAGCAGATAGCATATATGTTTGTTGTTTTTTTTTAATTCACTAAAAGAAACTCCCCTTCTAAAGGATCTCTCACGATTTGTTCTATGTCTTCAAAGTTATTTATAAGGTTTTCTTCTTCTAAATTATCGTCATCTGAACACAAAGAAATAAACACTGAACTTTCTGAATTATTGTCCTCCTTTTCTTTAAAAACTTGTCGATTTGCTTTTTGATTTTTATTTTTCAATTCTTTCTTCCTCTTGCGTTCCGTCTCGTAGCTTTCTTTCTCATTGTATTTTGGTGTAAAAGTAAACACTCTTTACTTAGATTAATATTTTCTTTTTAACTTTTTCTTTTGGACCTGCAATTTCGGAAGTGGTCTTATTTCTTCCAATGTCATATTATGGCTTTCTGTTGATATTAATGGTTCTATGTGTTCTAATGTCTTATCGTGACCCTCTGTTGGTGTTGATGGTCTTATTTCTTCTAAGGTCCCATCGTGGCTTTCTGTGGATATTGATGGTCTTATTTCTTCAAATGTTTTATTGTGGCTTCTGGGTGTATCATTGTCTATGATAATCGTTTTTCCCAATAAAACGTTGCTTTCATCGGTTTCATGCTGCTCTAAATTAGCTAAAGGAACATCTGTAACGATACTAGCAATGAAATCTTTGTCACTGAAAGCCAGTCTGTTTAAGGGCCATATGCCAGGCTTTGCAAAAGAGCTTGTTATGTTTTTAATGGTAAACGCAGATGTATATGCGGCGTTAACAAGATGGCCAATATTTCTAATCGTGATTATCTTTCCTGGATGTGAGAGCAACCAGTCATTAAATGCAAAACTCAGTGCATTTTTAAAGGGTCCGTAAATTCTCACATCAAGTGGTTGCATCCGGTGTGTGGTGTGGGGTGGGAAAGATAGTAAAGTTATTCCGTTTTCCTTGCAAAACTTTAAGCTTCCACTGATATATGAGATTCATGATTCTCAATCAATTGTTTGATGTATGTACGCTGGTAAGTCCATAATTTAAGCTTGACGTTTTCTTTATATAATTGGTCAATTCTAATTCTTGGCTTTTAGTAAACACTTGATTTACTGTATACCTGCTTGAATATAGCATATGATCTTCTGATTCATTTCCTGAATAGGAATGTAAATCAATAATTCCATTGGGAGCTTTGGATTTTATTTTATCTATTGTGGACTGCAAAGTTGATTTTTTGATTCCATATTGCCTTGTAGCCTCTAATAAACCACATGCTTTTCTGGTTACATCGCGTATTGCCTGTTTTAAGGCGTCTTCATCAATATTAGGTCTACTTGTTTTACATTTATAAGTTCGTGGCATCTGAAATAAAAGTAAAAACCATTTATCTATAATAGCATTTTAGGTGGAGTAGTTTCGGCCACTAGCCGAATCTACCCCACCCCGTTTGGCCGAATGTACCTCACGGTACATATTTCGTTTGATGCGATAATAAAACAGAACCTCATGCATTTTAGGTTAGGTTTGTATTAGAGATCGTTAATATAAATGGTTACCGTTTCGCCCACAAAAAAAGGAAACTTGATATTTCACAGCGTGTAGGAAAAAAATAGGTCTAAAATTAATCAAATTACTCACCTTATAACTTCAAATTTCTTATGGATTTTCTGAACATAAAACACGTGCACACACGGGGCACTTGCGTACTCACAATACAACATGAGACTGTTTCACACCTTTGTTAGCTCTTTATTCGCGCCAAATTTGAAAAACTTCACTAGAAATGCGATCGGCCGAATCTACCCCATGGCCGAATCATCCACCCGCTCCCCTATTTATAGTCTGTCGTGCTTGAGAAGTGAAAACGTCAAAATTCTCAACTGGCTTAAGTAAAACTAACGTATTTCGATGGAAACAAATAATAATTCTGCAATAAGTGAACTTGATTTCGTCGTAAAATTTATTTACTTTTTAAATTCAATCAAAATTTAGTTAATCATCCTTTGGTAACTGAAAGAGCAAATTTAAAAAAATCTTGTATACATACGTAGATTACGTAAATTCCAAAGTTATCCTCCACCCCTCAAAATAGATCAAGGAGGTAAATGTTAAAATATGTTTAAATATGTCCCACATCTCCCTATTACCTGAAAAAAATTTCATAAAAAATTTTTAAACCGTTTTTGAGATATCGCCTTCTAACCCTTTAAAAACTCACCCGGCATAGTACCTGGTAGAAGTTTCTTCGACGGTAGCAGCAGCTGGCATCATTCTGGAATAATATGTATTAACAACTACCTCCATTTTGCAAGAAGTGCAAATACGAAAAGACTTTCCACCACTCATAGTTAAAGTCATTCTTACCTTTTTGGGCTAAGCAATAACAACAACAAAAAGTAACAGAACCTCATAAAACAGGGAAAGTATAAAACCGAAGAAACGGTAGCAGACTTGCAAAACGATGGATTAGTAATAAATAAAATTCAATACAAACACTAAATTTCAGATAGTTTGTAATGGTACGTTTGTTCAGCCTACTCATACATATATCAAATATAGTAAAAAACAAGACACTAACTCACATTTGGGGCTAAATTGCATAATTCATGGAAACACTTTCAACGTTTGATTATGTAAATTTCTTGCTTTGCGTGGCATAATTTATATTTAAACGTAGTTATGCGCACGGGTAATAGTAAGAACATTGACAACAAAAATTACTTTTGCATAAGTGCTGCCCTATTTAGTGGAACAGAAGATACTGTTTGATTTTTTCGCCAACATAATGCAACAGGTGGTGGATTTAAGAAAAACAGCTTTTACCTGGAACACTGCTGTATACTCTTGAGTGCAACACACTTCTGGCTGGCGTGATGCTGGGGAACCCCCGATTTCTACCTTAGACGCCATTCGTCTGAATAGCGTTACAAGTGGTGACAACGGCACCTTTCGATAAGTGCAAATTAGTGTCTTCAAATATACACCTTGAATATAGCACAAAATTGTGTACTCACCGGCACACCTGGAAAACGTTTGTTTGCTGTACTTTAAAACTTTATATAGCCTGCAATTTTCTGTAGGCTTTACGCCGTTTCTAATTAACGTATATCGCCCTAGGTAAATTCGTACTACACATTTCAGTCTTTCAGCAGAGGCAGCGCGCGAGTGCTGTCCTTGTAAAATTTCCATGAGTTAAAACTGTCTTCGTCCCGCGGCTAACGTTTACTTCTTGCCGCACTCGCGTTAAACTAAACTTCACAATACATTTCCAGCACAGGATTGGCTTCCAGAATATTTACTTACATAAAATACAATATGCTCAAATTCAACACAGAAGAAAATACATATAAAAACACAAGTTGGCTTGAAATTTAACTGTGGAAACAACCATTACCTGTTAGGGAGGTAAAAGTCTCGTTCAAGGTTACACGCTGAAAGTTCTGAAGCATTTTATTATGATCGATTTTGATGTGTAATGTTTTTTTTTATACTTCATGATCGATTTTAACAGCATTATAGTGTTTACCTAATCGTAGAAACATGCGGGTATTCATTTAAACTGTGCACATTGTTTATATACAATCAAAGGTAAATGTTGATTGGTAGCCAAGTGCCACATTTGAGAGGTTCTAAACGTCATACGTGTCACCCGAGCGCCATCTTCTTTTCATTCACAAAATTAGAATAACGCATTTACGACAACCATATACAGGGTGTCTCAAAATTGACGCCCGTGCTTCTGGGATTTGATTCAGGGGGCTAAAAGAAATGGAAAATTTTCCGATTGTCATTTGTTTTCGAGTTATTGATGGAAATGTAAATAATAACTTGTATCGCCCAGTCGCTCTAATTTGTTGTGTAGCATAATTCAATAAGGTGGTTATGGCGATGTTAAATAGTAATTTTTGTATTAAGTGAGCGAAGTGAGTGTTTTTGTGCGTCAGAATGCCATTTCGAACGCACAAAAAACACTTCGAGCACGCAATACAAACAATATTTTTCTACAACCGTGAAACAAGAATATCTATATTATTTCGCGACGTAGTGTGCGAAAATTGTGGCGCTCTAGTGCGCGAAGTGCATTTTTTCACGTCGTCAATGGTAACGTAAATAAATATCCCATTTTTAACACGTTAAAAAATGGCCTTCGAATTTGTTTTTTTATTGATAACTCGATAACAAAAGACAAACGGAAAATTTTTCACTCTTTATTTCGATTTCTTTTAGCCCCCTGAATCAAATCCCAGAAGCACGGGCGTCAATTTTGAGACACCCTGTATATAAATGGGAGCATGGAATTATTTATCGCTGTATTTTTATTATAGTGTCTCGACATTACATTAACTTGTTTTGACAGCAGCGTATAATATATTTTTGACAGTTATCGTCTTATTTAATAATTACATTAGCACAGAGTGATATATGTTAGAAAAAATTGTGTGAATATTTTCCTGCTCTGCTCACTACTGTAAGACATATAAAACCAAAAAAGCCTCCATGTTGTTGCTATTAATTTTGGAATAAAGAAATAAGAATTAAGTAACTGAAAATGCAGCTCAACTTTCTCTTTTTTTCTAAGACACGGAAGAACTTTGAAGCACGGCTGGTCTCCCTTAGATACCTTAGCTTTTATTTTGTAAATATTTAAAATTACGAGCAAAGTTTAAATCGTATCCATTTCTTTTGTGAAACTTTACTAACTTTTAAGTTTTCTTCTAGGATATTTGTTAATAATAATCAAATTTAAATATTCAAAACATTTAGTTCTATCGTTCTTTTAGGACTTGCAGGTTGATTAAGAAACTACTATTGGCTCTTATTCTGAATAAAAACCGCATATTAAAACTACATTTAAACATTTCCGTTGATCTATGTTTTGCGAACAATTGAAGTAAGGAACTTCATTTTAATGACAGTACAGTCACGTAGTTTTTGAAAGGACAAGAAGTCCTTAGTGTAACTGAGATCTATTTCGAGAAGCAATTTTCTTTTTATACCACCAGCATAATGTAATTAGGTAGGAAAGGGGCAGGCAATCGTCGGTTATGGCATCGCAGTACCAGAAAGGCATAAAAAATTCATTTCTACCTGAACGAACGTAAGAAAATTATACGTCTCCACTCGGCTCATAGCGGCATAGCGGAGCAATTCAGCTCGGTTTAATAATAGATGCGTGGCAAAGCGAAAGCTAAACTTTTGATTTAAAAACATTCATATGTGGGGAGCTGCTGCGGGGAATGAGTCTGGAAAAGTTGAAATTGAATGTTTGATTATGCAAAACTCACGGTGGGTAAACTGCGCTTGCACGGAGCCGTTATTACAGAAGAAATCCTCATAAAAGCGACTCTTACATGCATAAATTCGGGCGAGTTTTAGTGCGTGCGTTTTTCGAAGCAGAATTGGAGGAAGCGTTTACATATTGGCGGAGAGATTTTTCGAGTAAATTGCGTGGAGCACGTCGGCGTAATCAGAACATGAAATCTCGCTGTCTTATGAAGCTTTCTGCTCTTGTCTGCGATATTGGAACGGCTGCATTATAGCGAAAGCTTAGAACCCTTGTGGGCGGCTCTTTGTTATGTCCCGGTGGTGCAAATATTAAGTACGGTTCGGAAACGCTCCACTGGAATATCAGCCCTCAAAAACTAGAAGCTCGCGAACGCACCCCGTGCTTCACGAATAAAGATTAGAAATTGATGGCGCTCTATCGAGAGCTTAATCTGCCGCTTACCCTATGGTTTAATCAAATTCCGATAACTCCATCAAATTTGTTAGTTCTCACTCGCTTGCTTTGTGGCCGACCCGGATAATTATTGTGACAAGCTACTTTTAACTGGGAAAACCTACAATTTCAAGCGTAACCGAACACGGTATGTAATACATTAGTCGAACTAATTTACTGCAATGAAATTGTTTCCGGCAGACTATCCCTAGCTCTGTAATTTTGGGACTAGATAAAAACATATCGTCTTATTGATTCTCCAAGCAAGCGAATCATTGCGATGCCACGGTTTAAAATAAATAACGCACCGGGAGTCATACTTTCGTGTTTTTGCTACCTTAGTTGGTATTACCATTAACATAAATTCTATCACTTTCATATCTCGAAGATGACGGGCATCTCTACAAGCTTTTACGTTTTACGTTTTTGTTTTCTTTGTGTGGCGTATCCTGTATCGGACGTCGTCTTGAGGGTCTAGGTAATGGAATTAGACCGTATGTTAATTTTTAGTGCAATATTCATCTTTATGTTCTGTCCAAGACCACTTAGGTACTATTGACTTAGATACCATTTCAATCTTTTGGAGTATATGTTTCTCCCGAAAAAAACTAATATATTGTGATGGTCTTAGGCTCACGACCGGATTCTGCTTGCAGTACAACTTAAGAAACAAGTCAATAAGCACAGAGTTGGGGTGTTTTATGTAACTGCAATACTAAGCTTAAATTTCAATAGTAAATGCATTGGAAAAGAGATGCCAGTATTAATAATTGAATTGAGTAAAGAAAGCAAAGGGCAAAGCTTGTTTTTCACAGGGTTGAAGTTGACGTTCAAATTAACTAAATATTAGGTTTGTGCAGAATGAATGGCCGATCCGAAAGAAATGAATAGTCACAGAACGGTTTGCGAAGTGCATGTCAATGAAGCGTAGATTTGAATATAGCTAAGCAGGGAAATTGTGAGCAATCTAAAAAAGGTATAGGAAGCCAGAAGAAAATAATAATACGTTGCAAAGAGCAAATAAGAAGTCAGGCAGCAAGACATAAAGAAGCAAGTGAAAAGCAGACAGAGGGACATGAAAAAGCAAGTGAAAAGCAGACAGAAGCAGATGGAAAAGCAATTATTAAGAAATGAACTCTATAACATAATCAGTGCAATTAACGCGAGTGAAATAGAGCAGAGTAACTAATAAAACGTGTTTGTGGCGTGAAGAGACTTTTTAAAATTAAGAAATGGACAATATTTTAGTTATAAGAAATTTGTAAATATAATTTGTAATCAAATTCATTTCCATACTGTATTTAATTTGATAAAAACCAATTTCCGGTGCCTTGGTAACCATAGTAATAGATTAGATTTTGTTTTTAATAACAAAAATAAAAGGAGAACAAATGAATAATTAAATTAAGCTTGACATGTAGTTTTGTGCTCCACTTCAAGTAAAATTTTTATATAATAAATTAAAATATTTCGAGCTAAAAAGTGTATCATTGTGTTAACCAAGTGTTGAAGTTTATGTGGGAACGTTTGTAGGATTTTCCGCAACATAAAATTAAATTTTCACCGGGAGCACCTCCAACGATCATTGCCAGCCGATCACATCAGGATTCCGATATTGAATTCCGGCCAGAAATAGGATCCAAAGCCAGGGATTTCTTCTGCGACGTATCAGGCAGGAGTGCAGGGGACCGACCAACAGCAAAAACACCGGAAGAAACCGTTCCAGAGAAAGATAGCAGCTGGGGCCTCTTTCCGAACATTGCAAAGAACACACCAAATTTTAAGTTACTGCGTTAACCTAAAAGTATCAGTGTTAGGATCGGGAAATTTGTGTGCATATGAGACCAGACCTTGCTTAAGCATATCCTAGCATCCAGCGAAGGCGCAATTCAAATTATAAGCATTTACCCATATTTGAGGTTAGGCGAAGGTAAAACAATTGCGATATTTAGTCGGCGTCCCTTCTGACGTCATGTAACAAATTAATGCCTGAAACAAATGATAATAATAACCGCCAAAGCGCTACGATTTGGATAAATACCTCTGCGAATGTTCACAATTTTGATTATTTTAAAGTCAACAACGCTGACTGTCCGATACAAACCATTTTGTAGGTTTTGACATATTGCATACAATAACTACTGCGTATTGGAACTAATTCAGGTGTACAGTGGCCCACCAGATCAAGTAAAAATTACAATCTATTAGCAATTCACCCCTGGGAATAGAGTCAATTGTTCAATTGAGCTAGCGTTTCGATAATAAATTGCAGATAAATAAAACACTAAAAGGGCGTACTACCATTTATTAACACATTTTAGTAGCTGCATATTTCGAATGATAATCATTAGTAATTAATAAAATCACCTACAAAACAGATATTTATTATAAGAATGTGCAGTAAATGTAATCATTTTAATGTCAGAATTGTTAAAAAAAGGGATAGGCCATGAAAATAATTGATAGAATGACGTTTTTAGAATAGCTTTATCTTTGTTTAAAAACAAATTAAAATCAGAGCAGGCTTGGTATTTCCTGAAACAAAAAGTAAACTGTAAACAAAACAATTGGGGTGGCTTTGTCAAGAGGTTTGGTTATGTTTTTGTCAAGCTGCTTCCATTGAGTGATTGTACCCTGGGTCACTTGTGGAAGTTTTCCCTTGATTTGGACTTCCGCACAAATAAATACGATGCGTCGAGTTGACCCAGTAGAAGCAATGGTATTTGGATATCATTCTACGGAGGTCCAGCTAGTATTATAAGTTCTTGTACGAGTGCATAAGCGAGCAGCGTACGTGTAGTGCAGCGAAGCCCTAGATTTGTGGCCCCCAGCTTCAAAGTAATCGATTCAAGAAGTGTCCGAGAGTTGCAATCGATCATCATGTGGGTCCGAGAGCAGATTTGAGTCTTGCTAACTGCAGGCGTACAACGTTCAGTGGTCCAGAGTATCGTGGGAGTTCCAACGAGGAGCAGGTAGTCAAATTTTCGACAGAGAAGCCATAAAATGGTCAGATTTGTCACCTAAAAGTGTTAGTTTTGTGATTGTACTTTGTTAGCCTTCCTTTAGCGCGTCACTTCCTGTTCCTGGCGTGGGCAGAAGTGTTTATAACCCGGAATAACTACATTCGATTATTATCTCATAGCAACAGTGTTAATTGCGTGAACATCAAGAATTTAATTAAAATTCTGAGGTTGTCTATGTACTTTCGAGCGCTTACAATGAAGTGTTTAATTTAAAATAGGACCTTCAATAATTAATGATAGCAAAAGCAAGCAATAATAGTTTTCATTTGGATGTAGCAACCTAACCCTGAGATAGAGTACTTTAATTATAAGTTATTTTATAGTTTATATTTTTGTTGCATGAAATGACAAGATTGCTCTGATTTGAATTTGTTTTGTAGACAAAGATTTCTAAAAACGTCACACTATCAATTCTTTCCAAGACCTACAATATTTTACAACAAATTTGATATTTAAATTATTGCATTAACTAATAATTGGTATTTGAAATATACAGCTACTAAGATGTGTTCATAGCAATATACCGATGGGGACAAACTTAAATATCATAGCAATTACATAATAGAATGCTGGGGTAAGATAGAGATGACCATACGAAAAAAATATTTTAGTAGGCATAATTCATCTGTCATCATTAAAATGAGCGCCAACCCTACTCGAATATTTGCTACTGTGTTTATCTCTTTCTTACTCAAGCAATACGTGCTATTTTCTTGTTCACGTTAACAGAATTGACCATTTTTTTCTCATGTCTCATATTCTGACTACAGGAAAGAGGAAACTAGTATAATAATAAATACTAAATAGTGTAATTTATAACACAGACTTGTCCAACATGAACTTATATTTCTAGAATACCTAGTTGAAATGGCATAAATATAATGGCAAAACTAAACGCAAATTCTAATATATTATAGAAACCACCAAAGATGAGCCCTGCGTCATCACACGCTGAATTTAGTAACGACAAACATGCGTGTACATTTGTTCACAAACTTCATGCGCACAACAGTGATAGCATTACAATAAGCGTGTGTTATGATTAAAGTGCTTATTTGATTAAAGTAGTTTAAGTCCCATACGCGCGTCGTCACTAAAACGTCAACTGTCAAATAATACTTGTGAAGCCTTGTTCGTTTTTTCGGCGTTTTATAACTACTTTTTCAGGTTATTATTTACGATTTGATACAAATTATGTCTATGAAAGGTCAAACGTTACGTTCGCAATCTCAGCAGCTCTTATTAAATTTATTGGATTACTTCGAACGAGAGAAAGAAAATGGGGGTCATCTAATTCCATTGTCAAATGTACAAGAGGTAAATAAAACATAATTCACCTAATTATATTTCACATCCATTGTTTATTTGTAGAGGGCAGCGAAAGCTCTAGGCATTAGTGTTTCTACTGTGAAAAGAGTCAAGAGTCGTTCGAGTATGAATCCAGCCCTGGCAAGAAAAGGCCACGTAAAAAGTTAAAATCTACTGATTTACCGCATTCCTCGAAAATGGTTATAAGGGACACCATATACACTATGTATTCGAAAAAAAAGCACGTTGCCTGAATACTGAAGTGGAAGAAAATCATATTTTACTCAGTAACACCAGCTTAAATCGAGTTCTACATGATATCGGTTTTAAATTCAAGAAAGATAATAACCGTAGAGCACTAACTGAAAAAGAAAGTGTTGCTATTATGCGGCTCCAGTTTTAAAAACGTTTCATGGAGAATCTAAATTCACCTCATCCACTGCAAGTAGTCTTTATGGACGAAACGTGGATTTATTCTAAAGGAAATTCTGGAAAGTCTTGGCAAGGTTCAAATATTCGCAGTGTTAAAAAACCCGAAGGTTATGAAAGAAAACTTATTGTGGTTAATGCTAGGGCTAAATTAGGGTTTGTCGAAAACGCATCCTATTATTTGCAACAAAATCTTTAAAAGAAGACTATCATGGGGAGACGAATTCAAAAACCTTTAAAAATGGCTCATAAACCATTTAATTAATAATTTGAATGATCCTTCATTGATGATACTGGACAATGCTCCTTACCATTCTGTTTTAATAGAAAGAAATTCTTCAACTTTCTGAAAGAAAGCCGATATCATAGAATGGTTGAATACAAATTCCGTTAATCACGATCCAACTTCATTTAAAATTGAATTACTCGTACTAGCCAAATTTCACAGAAAAGAAAAGCGCTATGAAGTAGATGAATTACTGAGAAGTTATGGTCATGATGTTTTACGTCTACCACCATATCATTGTGAATTCAATGGCATTGAATAAATATGGGCAAATTCAAAACAATATTACAATAATCACATCGGCAGGGATGGTTACGGTGATGATCTAGTTCTTGCAATGTAGAAGGAAGCATTAGAACAATGTACCAAAGATGTGTGGAGTAATTGTGTACGTCACACTGAATAAAAAATTAGGACTTGGTATGAGCGTGAAAGGATTTTAGATATGTATAATCCGTTCACGACCTTTTTGGGACAAAGGTGGCTATGATTTTTTCTTTTCATGTTGGACTAACTGATTCGGTGATGTAGCGGATGCAACTTTTTTTTTTCTGTCAGTGTCTGTTGGACATTTTCTTGCCACCACATTGCCAGATTTATTATTTTAATATTCGTAAGAAAATAAATGCTTTATCAAGTGTGTAAAAATAATTTTAATTTCCGTCAAATTAAAAGTCAAAATACCCAATATAATTTTGTTACAACAAAAAATTTCCATTAAACGATGCTACTTCCAATTTGAAACGGACAGACCAGATCTAAAAGAACACGAGTTGATGTCGAAACTAGAGAGAGATTCGGCAACAATGTACGTATTCAGAAATATAACCTTAAACTGAAAACAAACTAACCTAACACAAAAGTGTCGATTTCCATTAGGGAGTTTAGTTGCCACAGAGGCACTGCCAACAAAATTACTAGATGGTCATAGCCTCACCTGACCCAAAAAGATCGTGAACGGCTTATAACTGTTGATGAACTAATCATTCATGTTGGCAACGACTCAAGTGACTCTAGTTTAAGTAGTGATAGTGATTAAGAATTGTAATTATTAATATGTTTACATTGAATTATTTTTTGTAGAATTGCGTTGCGGAAGATATACAGTTGTATATTTATTGGTTAGATTATTATATCATTTGAAATTGTGTATTGGTAAATGATTTAAGTTGCATATAACCTTAGTGATCATAAAAGCAAATCAACGCAAATAACTAACACAGTATAATAAAAAATGGATTTTTACATTTCTTAGTCAAAACGAAAATAATCACACTGACAGCTGTTTGTTTCCTGGATAAAGCGCCACCTATTGGCTCCTGATTGCTTGAGAATACAACTGACGCTAATTTGACTAGCAAGTAAAATCTTACATCATACGGATAGCATTGATGACGCAGGGCTCATCTTTCGTGGTTTCTATAATAACAAATAAGAGAAATATAATATAATAAGTTGTATTGAATAGCAAAATAAAATCAATAGATGCACCAGTTTGCATGTTTAACCAATACGGTTAATAAAACTTTATTTTCAATGTATCTAATATAATGTACGTAATCTACAGCTCATTTTTAATTAATTTCAAAGTAGAAAACGACGGCTCACAAGCTACCTGTGAAATAGGCATTAAAGCGCATATTCATAGGCCAGCGGTAATGTAGAATAACCTATTTGGTATAAATTATATTTTTAAATTGCACCATAACGATAGATTACGTAGTTTTGACGTTTTCTAGATCTCTCGTATAATTTTATACTTCGAACCATTCTTTGACTTTTCAAGAGTTACTTCATTGCTTTCAGTAGTCCCTTCGTCCTCAACATTTGATTATACTAAGAAAACGTCTTATATTTTATACTAATCTTCAATTATTAATTTGATGGCATTTCAGTTGCCTGTCATTTTTTCCTTTAATTTTGTAAATGTTGCATTAAATTCAATATTTATCAATTTCTCCGACAAATCTTTTAGAGAGTTTTCAGGTAGAGAGAGAGATCTCTTGGGGATTTTTTCAAAATTATTTGGGTTCAGAATGCTCAGATTTCTACATAAATCAGCGTTGTTTGAACATCTCCTGGTACTTGATTCTACTACAGTATTCATTATAACGTTAAAACCGACCCGGAATTTGTTATTCTTGCATTCTGGAACTTCGTCAGATGTTTTCTCATCAACAAATTTATTTCTCTTCTGTGAGCGGGATTTAACCGATTGTTTTTCAACAATTAATTTGAATGCAAAACCCCCATCCTACCAAATTATCTGCACCGGCTTCAATTTCAGTCATATTTATTTTTATTGTTTGTTTAGCTTCAGTATAGAGCCTTCAACCGTAGAGTAGCATTTTAATAAATTTAATTTCTTTGTGTGTATGCACCTTGATAAAGGGCTAGTTATATAGAACAGTTTGAAAAATATCTGCCCAATCAAAACATGTTTATATATGTATTGAAACCGGCAGCAGTAGCTCATGGGTTTAAATTCTGTAGTAGTTGCTGGTGTTATGAACATCGATTAAGTCGACATATAATGTTTTATTATCTGATTCATCGAAGCTTCTAAAGCTTTTACTTAGAGCTGCTGCTTTCAACAACCGGAGAATTTCTTGGTCAACTTCGATTACGTCAATAACAGGTCGGTTATTTGCAACTTTTTACTTCTCATTTAAACAAAATTTTCGAAAAGTATGTTTGGATTGTCTCATTTTTCCTATACATCAAATATGGTTCACAGTTTCTTCTATATGTTTCCAGTCAGACATACCTCTTAACCGAAGCTTGATCTTGATCACATGCCTAACAAACTGTACAGAAAAGTGCCTTTCTCTCATTATTGTAGCTCAGCCATATCCTATTTAACTTGTTTTTACAGGTAACTGCTTTTTCAAGATTGATATACCTTTTTGAGCGGGACCGGGACCAGTATTTCATTCTACATGATTAATCCAAAGCAAGACTGTCATTAACCGCACCCCTCTCCTTTTCCGTCATTCGCGTGTCTGCGTTCTCTTCTGACTTTTCAGGTTCCTCCGGCCGATTTTCTGCGTTTCCGTTTTCTATCTCCGCGTCCTCTAACTGCTTTCCCTGGGGCTCGGCTTGGATTTAAATCCACGATACCATTAATGGATGTTTCAGTTTTTGTTTTTTTCTTGTTTTTAGGAAAAATGGGTTTTTTGCTATTTTAAATATTTCCCTTCACTCTCTATCAAGCATTTTTTCTTGTCCTATCTTCCATTTTAGGATGATTTATTGATTTAATAGCATAATTTTATAGTAATGACGGAGCATTATTATAGAAAAGTGTTGGTCTCGATACATTTGTTTTATTAAATTGTTCATACTAAAGATATTATTATTGTACAAAGATAATCTTCAGGCAGGTGGCCTACGAACCGAGAAATCTCTTGGTATCCCGGTGGCCCCAACGGCCTACGATCTAGTCTTAAACTGAAATAAAAGTTGGCTCGCTCGCGATAGCTAATGTCGTTTTACCTGGAAATACGAGGTCAAACTCCTGTTATTAAGGGTACCATCTGGTTTATACGCTGGCGATGTAATGGAAAAATTTCACTACGAGAATATTTCTCAATGATGAAGAATGTGTGCGTCTCTATCTCCAAAAGTTCGAAAGTGTCTACCTTGTTTCGTGATCTCTGAAATATCGTAATAATTTCAAAATACGTGGGACTGTACTGTGCTTTACAAATGAAAATCATATAGTAATTGTAAAAACCTTATTAAAATAACATTCATAAAAATACATTTGCAGTAAATCGCACATGCAATACTAAATAATAAAACATATTTAACTCGGTCCTGTTCATACTTGACGACAACAACAGTTTAAAAATTGGTCAAGAGTTGGGTGTTTCAATGAAACCAAAATGAATAGGTTCAAGATTACCGACGGCCGAAATTTGGCGTTGTTTTACATGCGATATAACTGGAGACATCACAGGGTTGCGTCGGCTTGTAAAAAAGGAATAGACAGCAGTAGTTCAAAGACTGACCACGAGAAATCGGCGTCGATTTTCATGTTCACAGTGAAATGTTTTTCCATGGCTGCGTCAGCGTCGAGACGATACAAAAGTTCTTTTTAATGTATCCTAACGGAGATCGATATGAAATTCATCGATACTCAAACGAAACTAAACTGAAATTTGCGCTTCGGAAAACAAAGATAGTAATTTCTGTAAATTAAAAAGACAAGAGGTTTCCCAAACAATAACGCTCACATCATGCACGCAAACCCTTTGCTTGACTGTACCTGACCAAATGAAGATCTGTTTCTTCTGTGTGGGCATGAAACGCGGTTCGAAATCTGGGAGCTTTACATCGCCATGTGGTGCTAGAGCTATTTCGAAAATTTGTCTTAAACTTGGGTCTGCTATTTCAGTCAGGCTGAGTTTTTGTCATGCTCTTGGGATAAGCTTTATCGGCCTACGGTATCTGTATTAGATTTTACAGTGCTGCACCGAGTTGTAACTTTTCCCCAGTGACTTTCGTAAATTAACGGACTCTCTCTCTATATATATTTACAGAAGGCCCTCATTATTATATTATTTGTTGCTGTGTTGTTTATTTGTTATATTTAAGTGTTTGGGCGACGCTGACTATAAACTAACAGAGTTTCAATTTTATAAATTTATTTACATTTTCTGTTATGTAGCTCCAGCTAGTTAAGATTGTAATAAACCTTATTCGTAAAAAAATATTTTTTTAATTCTTTGAGTGAAAGTACAATTCGCCTAAACAATACGAGGTTGTGCTCTTCAAGCGAGCTAGATTGAAAATTTGTGTTTGGCCAGTCATTGGAAGAGGTTTAAGAAGATGTAAGATAAAGTTGAAGTCAAACAGCTACAGCAATAAGGTCTTTAACTGAAAAGAGATTAAGCTTTTACGTAAGTATCCTTTGCACTAGAGCCCGCTGCTTCGACCATGGACGGAGCAAATGCATACAGCTGAGAGTTGAATTTTTACGGTGGCGCCTGGCTATCATGTAATTTTACCCTGAGACAGGAACGGACTTGACGAGTAACGTGAAGCTCACCCTCCCGGTGCGGATGGTCGGAAACTTAGTACCGCTGCCTCCCAACGCAAACGAACCTATCATAGGTGCGGTCCGGTTTTGTCGTAAAATCGCGATTATGATGTAACAGTTTGCAACTTCTTGTAAAGTTTTATTATTCTTACGTTCTTTGAAAGAATGTAATTCTAAAACCTATAGCCAATATAATGTAGTTTTCAGTATGTTTACTAAGAGATAAATTATATTTTACACTCAAAGTCAAAGTAAGAACCTAGAGACGCAGATATCACCTAAAAGCAGATCGTACCTGCCTGGGGTATAACGATATTATCCGGACTATATTATGGCGTTTATGTCAAGGTAAGCTACACGAGGCCATTGACGATATTACTCGCCAATAATGTTAATACCCATCCCAATAAACCGTTAACATCATTACGTGGACTTTATCCTGTTTAACATCATTTAACCTAACATAATTATATCTTATAGAAGGCACTTTCTTAAGTGATACCTGTGTAGCTTCAAAAATTCATTAAAGATTAACAAAATGCCTCCTCTTCCCCACGCTATTGCTTTCTACATTCTAGGTCGAAATAAATATTCAGAGGAAACTAAAGATAATAAAATGGCCCAAAAGGGAAACGAGCCTCTTACTCTCGTGTTTACAGCCAACAACTAGAACTGAGGAAATTTTGGCACAGCCTAGAATTATTTAGCAGGTGCCTCCTAGTGGCTTATATCGAATTCTTTTCGTGCAGGTGATAAATGCGATCTATATGGCGTTTGCCGCCGAACTGCGTCCGGCATTAAAATTTCACTTCACTCAGCAGCCCCTCCTTGCCGCCTACTGCTTCCCGTAGAGGTTATAAATGTTGCAGGTAAAAATCCATGGCAGCACATTTATATTTAATTAAACTTTTAGTCAACATCTCCACGGCGAGACGCGGGGTCCCTAAAAATTGATTACTAATCCTGCGACCGCCCAATCGCGTGCTGCGAAGCCCATGCGACACACGCACGCGGTTAAGGGTAATCGTTGTTGTGGAGTGCAAGTGTCGTTGAAGTTGGGAGCAAAGTTCACTTGCTGAAACTTGTTGAACCGACTCGACGTCGTCGCTAGACTGATATGGCGGTTTTTATAACCAAATCTGTAAAAGTAGCGCACACATACACTGATATATGCGTCATATTTTCAGTAAACGCACAAAATATTAATTTAGTAATCTGCTTAAGTATGCATCAATATTTATGGTGCTCCCTTTTCAAGTATATGCATGAGGATCGCGCTAATCGCGCAATATCATGTCCATTAAAGCGGGGCAAAGTTGGGTAGTTTAGTGTAGTAATTTGTCCTAACCTACTCAGTTTAATAGATAGGTATTTGACACATATTAAAAATTTAGAGTTTCTTTTTGCATGCATTCGGATTTTTTTTATTCTGTTAATAAAATTTTAAGGCAACTTTTAATTTCAGCAGATGGTTAAAAATTATTCTAGCGTTTAAAACTATCTAAAATGAGCAGCATAATAGATTTTATGTACAGTTGATCAATAATATGCGTTTCTTAGGTGTAAAGCAAGTCTTTTTCGCCCTTGGGCGATAAAATTTTTGTACACCCTCTGACGTCATTTTAGCGGGCGAAAAATAATTTTGCTGCTTGCTGACTTCATTTTAGTTATTACGTATAAACACAAATTAATGAAAACCATACCTAGTTACAAAGTAACTACTTGGCTAAAATATTTGTAAGGATTGACCTGTTTTCATTTCACAACGTTGTATATAATCTGGATCTACCTTTTTAAAACTTAGGTCGTACATAACGTGTTGTATGCGCATCAGGCGTAACCAGCGTTTTGAACTTTCATTTTGCTTTTCATTTAGTTTCAAATATTATTCTTTCTGTTTTCAGTTTTGCAGTAATTTCCTTACTATCTCTTGCTTTTATTTACCTCAATGTCGGAATAAGTGAAGCTGTTCAGCAAGCCAAATTTTAGTACTAGAATTGCCAATAACTATGCTGGGCAACACATCTATAACAAAATGTCATATTATTTTGTAATTGTGCGGCAAAACCCCGTTTTGTTGAAATATTTAATGATTTCAACCATTTAAAGGAGCATCTTTAAAGCACTTAAGCAGCGGTTTGCAGTAACATTTTTTAAATAATTGTGTGATGCAAGAAAAAGTAGTTTTCTGTTCTAAAGTTTGTGACAGCATCGGATTTCCAGTTTAAAATTGCATATTACCTAACGTGTTCTATTACGTTAACAAGACATATCTATTAAGCTCTTTCAGCAACGAGTGGTGTCAAAATGCTCTACTTTAACATAGCAACAAACCAGTTTAGATTTTGAAGCATCCTTAAATGCACATAGCCCGGCAGCAAATTGGAAATTACTGACAGGACTAACGTGTCCGTATATGGATTACATTATAAGTGAAAACTAAATCCATCGAATTTATCCCAAAGTGCCTGCCAGCCTGTCCACTCTGTCTTCCTCCTGAAATATTCAATTGACATTAATTATAAGTTTAACTAAGCGTAGACCGCAGGCAATTAATCACAGTCTCCTCTAAGTAAACCTTCAAAGTAGCAAGTAAGCGTCGAGCTTGTGAGCTGCGGGCCTGCGGTTTATACGGTGCACATGCACTGAGTAGTTTCATCAACATGTAATGCCGGTTTCAGGATAACCTCTTTTGGCAAACAGATTTGTATCCTCGATGCAAGTTCAGAGATTTTTACAATACCAATTCCTATATACTAAACAACAATGATCTCTAATTATCTTTGGAACGTGCTAATATTATTCACATTATCCTACCTAAAATATCATAAACACTAACTATATGAATGATAATAAAACTACTCAATCTTATGCCACAGAGTCGTAACTAGAATAAGTTCAACCATAAGAAAGCAAAAATGTATTATTGTCGTCCCCTGTCGTACTTTCCCAACTATATGTTTGCATTGATACATTTGCATAAATTTTGAATATATTATTAACCATTCCATTAATTATAAAATTGCCAGCCTTTAAATCTACCACGTAGGTGATCTTATTCTAATTAAAACAGTATTGCCATTTTTAAAAATTTAATTCCACAAAATTTAAATATTTAATGCTTAAACTGAAATGAATTTCTGTAAATATAATTTCGCACAGGTTGTTAGGATAAGTACGAATTTGAATAAAACGCAGGAGGAAAAAACATTCGTTTCGTTGTTTCAATAATTTTTGGAAAGCATTTAATGTACGCACATGATTTGCCTACCAATGGTTTTGGTGTAGACAGTGGTTCTCAAAAGTTTGGGCTAGACCCTAATGCGAATTTTGTTTTCCAAACGTTTTCCATACGTATAAATTACCCTGTATATAAGATTTTTAGAAGGTTTGCAAACTACTTCACATGGAAATAGGTTTACAAAGGCTGTAGATGCAATTTCATGAAATAATAACGTCATCCATAACACATTTTTTGTTAAAACGGATAATACCACCATTATGGTAACCAAGACATTAACAGAAAACACATATTTATGGTACTAATTACTAATACTATAACGTTGCGATCATCCACACAGTGGTTTACTTTACAGTAGTAGTACTATACAAAAGCAATAACCAGGTACACAAAGGATTTCGAGCACATGTTACAAGCTACTGAGCGGTGCAACTTTACCTTCCCACAAATATCAGAGTTATTGGCAAAATTAGAAACACCCGGTGTGTGACACTGGGCACCACTACTGGAAGGTTAAATTACCTTGTATCAGCTTCTAAACTATTCTTACGATTTAACAAAAAATATACGTAGCTCATACTGAAGGTGTATTTTACTAGACTCGAAAAATGTCACCTTTCAGTACTTGTTATGAAAATAACTATTATGAATTTTTCGACGTGCTAGAAAAAGTCTAGTCAGCTTTGGAGTTGTTTGCATCTTTTTAATTTCCACAACTTATAGACACTACCATAAAGGAAATGTGCAATATATCTTCCTCCATTACATGTAATATTTCTGACACATGACCTTGATAGAGGGCAACCTAAATATACATCTTTCAAGCTTTCTTCACTCTTGTTCCGTCGCATTTGATAAGCATTTTTATTTCATTTTTTTTATCCCCCCTCCCCCTCTCCCAGTTCCTTGTGTATAGAGGTTGATAGAAGCGAAAACCCTAGTCACAAGCATTTTATACATTTTCCTGTGTTTAACATATTAAACCTAACTATACCTGCTATTTTTGTTTCATAATCACGTCCTTCATTCTATAATTTTAATTTTTTATTTCTTACTATAGTTTACCATTGTACTACATACATACTTTACTCGTCTCTACTCTTAAAGGTAGCATCTTTCAAAAGTTATCCTGCCTTGCACTTTTAGAAACTCAATTTTGCTCTTTTAGTAAAGGGTTCATGCGTCTGTGGATCTCTGGGTGTACATTTTATAAATTTTTCTTTTCGAACATACACTTCAGCTGCTCACCTAAAACATTAAATAATGTACTGAAATAGAACCTATAGAATATGTACACCAGAAGAGAGTTGCCCAATTTAATTCTTTTTTCTGTAGCCCAAGAAGAGCTTGCTGAGACTTATTCGGAGAAATAGAAAAGAGTTCTATAGGTTGATCTTGAAAAAATGTATGTTTTTAATAAAATCAAATAAAATGCAGACAATGATATTAATATGCTATTTGCTATTAGGTTTTACAAGGATTAGTATTAGCACTAGCATTTTTTACGAATATATGATCAAAATGCTTGAAATGCTTCTCTTCTTATACGTTTGCAGTAAGCTATATAACTGTTACACACTAGAATATTGTAATCATTTGACTTTGCAGTTTGTCTTCCCCACACAGTTCTATGTCTTCGTGACATTAGTTTGGAAGAGGTCTCCTGTAACAATTTTATAATCCAGGTCCTTGGCATTCTTCTAGGCTTGATTCCAGTCAGATCGTTGTTTCTTCAAATTGTTGACTGATACCCTTATATTTTCATTGCCATATTGTGCAGTTTCGTTATCAAATATTGTACTTTTTTTAAAATTCTCTACACCTTTTATCAAATAAAGAACATAGTTCATAGAGCTGCGCTGGCTTATATATTGCCGGATAATTCCTTCTGGAAACTTCGCGGTCTCCCTCGATTAATCCAGCGACGCTGACGTGTTCGCACGCAAGGTCATTCTCGAATGATCGGGACGCTGACTCATTGCAGATTCAAAAGAAGAAAAAGCTAGGATGCCAAAACATCATATTAGCAAAGAGCATATATATTAGCTAGTAGTCTGGCGAATGCTATTTTCGATTTTAAAATTCGACAAGTCTACATTCAATAACCTTGACTAAGTACACAAAAAGAAATTATTTATTATATACAAATACAGTCTGATGAATACGTTTATTACTACCTATGTAACTCTGTGATGTTCGTATACATTCAGATACAGAAAATTAAGTACTGTAACAAATGATGTTTACATATACAGGTGGTAATTTAAAAAAAATAAGTTATATAGTATTACTTTGACTTCAGTAGCCTTTTTTGAATGCAACATTGATATAATCTTTGAGCGAGTTAGCTAAAGGATCAACATTGTTTCTGAATCATTAGGCTAGCAGTGGTTGTAAACTATAATCTTCAAATATTACATCCAAACAGTAGAAAACTTTTGTAGTTGCTAACTTCAGTTTGAAACATACTATAAAAGTTGGGCATAAAACACTGTTATTTCTAAACAATTTACAAACTCTTCTTGCAAAAAAATGTCCAGCGGGATTAAAGTTCTGCTGCATCTTGCCGAAACTAGGCAAGGATGATTTTTTGCTCTAATCGCATTAGCAGCTAGCAACCTGAGCTCGCGGAACTTGTATTAAGTACACATCCAGTTTTTGAAAAGCGTTAAACTCCTCCACACAGCTTAAGTCGGAAAGCACCGAAAGTTTCGCGGTTGTTTGAAACTCAGGATATATCCTGCGATGTAGTAATTATGCAAACAAGCCCAACAAAAGCCTGAACGGTGAGGTTTGGAGTTACCGCGAATAATTTATGACGCGGCTCATACGAAATTTACTGGCGTTTTAAAACATAACCGGGGCCGGTCGAGCAGATACCTGCAACTGCAGACATTCTCGCAGGAACAGGAGCCGCTATCCTCTGCAAATGATACATAAATTTAATACCGCTCGTAAATGCAAGGACATGAATAAGCGACTAGAATTACCGATTGCAGACGAACAGGTGGCGACGTTCTCGAAAGTTGCGCCGATGAAGAGCGAGAGAGACGCGGAATTAATGGAATTGCTTTTTCGCTTCCTTTTCTACTGCTTTTCCAGTTAGAAATGTAGTTTATGGATCCGATATGACACTGAGGAATTGCAACTCGCTCGCTGGTACTGGATTGGCCCTCGTGCAGTAAATCTAACGTTTTAAATAGTTTGATACCCCCCTTCTACGTTAGGGTATGTAACAATATGACAATTAGCTGAAGAGCAATCATGCAAAACTAAGAGTATTAAAATTTTACAGGAAATAGTTAAATGGAAATATAGGTACCGTATCACAAGAGACTGAATACTGCTGAGTTTTGGTTTTTATTAAAATGTAACGCTATTAGGAAAATGTTTTTTACAAGGGCTAACCATGACCACAGCTTTTATTGCGGGAACAGGGACCGACGCCTTAACGTACCCTCCGACGTCATGAATAGCGAGTTGTTACTTCTAAAGAATCACCCGCTAAAGTGAAGACCTAGAATACCGCTGCTTTACTCCAAGTATTATTTAACAGTCGCAGCAGTTCGATCCGCTACTTACAGCCTTTTATAATGATCCCTAGTAGTTAAGAATCTATACAATAATCTCGATAATGGAGTTTAACTCTTAAATTCTTCTTGTAAGTGCCGTCTAATTTGAGGTTAACAGTTAACATGGTGTATTCATTCCTATTTTCTGCTGAGTGTATTCGAGTTGCTGTGATTGTCGCCGTCCATTGTTTTATGTTATTTAACCATGATATTATGCACAACATTTGGTATGGGTATTTTAAATTGTCTACTAAAAATGTAAATATTAAGAAGTATTTTCGATTAGCATTCGAATTTAACCATATTAAAAAATCAATTTTAACTGTTGTACGTATTCAATTACTGTTTCGAAAAAGAAATACAATATTTAAATTACAGAATAAAAATTAAATTGAATAGCATTATAATTATGCTACTACTAAAAGTTCAACGACTGATAATAGAGACAACATAACGGAGTTTCAAAGCAACCAGACTGGCTAGCTGAGTCGTTTAAACACCCAGACTGCTAATGCAGAGGTACCTGGTTCAAACCCAGGCCAAGGCATACATTTTTAAAATATGTATTAAAACAAATTTGAAAATAGGTTGCGGTAGAACATGAAACCAACAAGTCTCCGTAGCTCAGTGGCATAGCGTGGGGACTAACGATACCAAGGTTCGATCCGTAGCAGGTACAAAGGCACGTAACGTAATCAAATCAAAAATGACCGGCTCGGAATACCAGGAATTAAGTTAATTATCAAGTGTGGTAAAATCAGCGACCTACGCTAATTTAATTAAATTAATCGATAAATTTAATAATCAAATTAAAAACCAAATGGCGCCCAAAGTGCGCCTTTGCCCTCAGGGTTTTATTGTCAATTTGTGACGTTTCAACCCCCTTTCTAAAGACGCCAAAATTATTACCTCGGGTTCAGCTCAAATCGGAGAAATACGTTCACTCAAATATATGATAGATCAGTAAAAACACTGGATAATTATCAAAATAAATATCATGTTTATAAATGTGTAGATTAATAAGGCAAAAATTAATTATACATTATTAAATAATATTGATACTTCTGAGAGGTACTCGTTTTCCTGGCTCGGACTGCAACCCAAGATGCTGGAGCGTAATGCGGGTTTGCGGGGACGGTCCGCTAAGAAGCACGCCGGATCTTCCAGAAAATGGGTCAGGTAGGTCGTCTGTCTCGGAAGGTCAGCGCGCACGTCACTTCTTGGGAAATGATCCTCGTAGGTCTCTTGTACCCGCTGATTTGGGCCTTCGCCGTTGTATTGTTGATAAAGCACGGCGGCTGTAATTTGCCGTAGTAATTAGCAGGTTTTTGATTTACCTTAAACCGGCTCTAGTTTTTATAGCCTGCAAGGAAATCCGCTACTATCCTAGTTTTTATGCGTTTCAGGCGGATTCTCCAGGTGAGTCTCTGGTATAGCAATCTCTAGGTAGTAGCTTCGGGCCCGTAATGACGGCGATGGAAAACTCTACGTTTTTTAACGTAAACAAAATTAAATTTAGTGTACTATTGTCTTTCTGGACGCGCTTAAATTTGCGATCGGAAATTAAACTGGTGCGGATAAATAAAGGCGGTCTGGTCGGATGGGCTACAGGGAAGTTAAGGCTACTTTGGGATGAAAGAATACGCTGTGATCTCCCTTAGTGCCTACTGGATAAGAGTTTATTCTGCGAGACAGAAAAGCGCTGTCAGGACGGAATGGGAAGGAAGGCAAGGAGACGAAATGCGGAACAGGACTGATCAGGTAGTCTCAAGTCTATCGGAATGGCCATGTAGTCTCCTTTTATACTTATTGCGAGCCGCTATCGGTACATTTGCTCCCCGCTTTAAATGGAAAGGGAAAAACTCCGTCGGTTTTGCAGTTCTGCTTTGCGCATAGTGGATGGGATTCCGTTATCGCCTTTTTGCGCAGCGAATAGATTCAACGCTTAATAGCGCGATGTATTAAATTTCAAATACATTTTAATTATAATAAGAATTTAATTCAGGAGCCAGCGTTACAAATTTAATTAGATCAATTAAAACAAAATGACGCCTACAGGGTTTGACTATCAAGGTCAATTAAATTAATTCTCAAATCGATTAAATTAAACCTGTTTCAATTGTGCCTTCAAGGTTTGATCAATAAAAAGTGGAGGTGTCCTTATTCTACTAATACTGATTTTCTGCAATCTTCGTGAATCTCTCCGGTATCATATATGCCGTTGACAACTGGATTATCTTTGTTATTTTGCTGTCGTCCAATAATCTAAGGATTTCGATTTTTATGTCATCTGGTCCTGCTGCTTTGCCGTTTTTTGGTAGCTGTTATGGTATATTTTACTACAGCTTTTAGAATACTGGGACCTTTTTTATTTTGGATAAAAATCTGATCTCTGTCATTAAATAGGTTATTAATTTATTCTTCCCAGGCTCTCTTTGTTTCTGCAATGTATGCGATCTCATTACCGTTTGAATTAGATAAGATGTTATGATACCTTTTCCAGTTCAATATTTTTACTCTTTTGTTTTTTTTTTGTTTTTTTTTAAATTATTATTAGCATCGACCACTATGGGTCATTAGCTCATATGGTACAGTTTATTTATAATTTACAATTCATTATACATATTTACATATTTCAAAAAGTTGATTAATCGTCGTACATTTTGAGGGGTGTTACCAATTGCTTCTTTAATATCGGCAGGTATCTTACTTGTTCTGCGTTGTACAGCATATTTCGGACATTCCACGAGTATATGTTTGATTGTATTCGTAACTTGGCATGCATTACATATGGGTTGTCTTTCTTCACTAAATATGTACCCATGGGTAAATTTGGTGTGACCTATTCTGATTCTTGTAACTCTCACTTGCGATGCTCTGTCCGTGGGTAGCGGCAGAGAATGATCAACATCAGGAATAATTTCTCTAAGTTTAGTTGTACTTAGATTCCACTTGTTTTGCCATATTTCTTGTATCTTTAATTGAAAATGATTTTTGATGTCACCAATTGTGTGAATGTTGTTTGCTTGTGTTGGTCTTAAAGTTGCATCGCGTGCTGCTTTATCGGCTTTTTCATTTCCTCTTATTCCTATATGGGATGGTACATAGATCATCACTATTTCCTTTCCATGACTTAATAAATTAGATACTTGTGTTTTAACGTTTTGAATCATAGGACTTGAGGAATAGTGTGTTTGCTGGATTGCCTGGATTGCGCTTAACGAGTCGGTGCAAATTGCATATCTCTGCATAGGTGAGTGTGACACGTGATGTAGAGCCTGTTGTATGGCATATAACTCCGCTGTAAAGGTGCTGCATATGTTTGGAATACGATAGTAGAACGTTTGGTTTGGCATTACTACAGCAGACCCCACGCTTTCTTCAGTTTTCGATGCATCCGTATATATAAACGTAGAGCTTGCATATTTCCTTTGTAATTGGTAGAATAACTGACGAATTACGATGGGGTGAGTTTCCCTTTTATGATAGTTGGTTAGGGAGGTATCTATTTTTGGTAGAGCGATAGTCCATGGTGGAACAGAGGTTTCACGAGGAAAAGGAATAGATGGATATTCATAGTGGATTTCTTCAAGATAGGCATTAACGCGTCGATAGAATGGGAGTTGGACATTCTTATTTAGCTGATAAACTATTTTATAACGGTTTGAGAAAGTATTAGTATAACTGGGATTTTTTGGGGATATTGAAATACGTGCAGCATAAAAAAGAGATAGCTGTTTGATGCGTTGTTCTATTGGCAGTTCTTTTGCAATACAATGTAGGCTCTCTATTGGACTGGTGCGAAAGGCTCCGATGGCAACTCTTAATGCTGTGTTTTGAATTGTCTTGATTACTTTGAAATCGGTTTTTCTGCAGCTAGAATAAGCAATAATTCCGTAATCAATCCTTGACCTGATTAGGCTTCTGTATATATGTAGTAATTTGTTTGTGTCTGCTCCCCAGTGATGATTTGCTAGTGTTTTCATCAATCCCAGCCCTGTTGAACACATCTGTTTTACATGATTTATATGGGCTTTCCAGGTTAATCTTTCATCAAATATTACACCAAGAAATTTTATTTTGCTTACAAATTGGAGTACTGTGTTATTCAGCTTCAGCGTTGGTATTATATTCGGCGCTCTTTTAGAGAACAGAATGCATTTGGTCTTTTCTGTGGAGAATTTAAAACCAGTTGTTTTGACCCACTCTTCCATTTTGTCGATAGCATTTTGTAATAAGTTCTGAACGGCATTTAAGGTTTTCCCTTTAGCATATATAACTACATCATCTGCAAACAAACTTGCTTTTACTGGGGTCTTTACATCTTGGATGATGTCATTTACAGCGATTAAAAATAGAGTCGTGCTTATTACAGATCCTTGCGGTGTTCCGTTTTGTAGTGTTCTTGTGCTTGAAAAGGTGCTGTTTATTTTCACTCGAAAAGTTCGGTTTCATAGAAAATGTTTAACAAACGCTATAATATTTCCTCGAAACCCCCAAACATACAACTTCTTTAGTATACCATACCGCCATGTCATATCAAAAGCTTTTTCTATATCGAAAAATACTCCAATTAATTTTTGATTGTTAGCAAATGCTTCGTGAATTTCTGTTTCCAGATTGATTATGTTATCATTTGTTGACCGAGATTTGCGAAAGCCACTTTGAGCTGGGTTTAACAGATCTTTATTTTCTAAAACCCAAACTAACCTGTTATTTATTATTCTTTCTAAAGTTTTACACATTGTGCACGTGAGAGATATGGGTCTGTAGGATGATATTTGGTCTTGGGGTTTACTTTGTTTTAGTATTGACAGTATGGTAGCTTCTGTCCATTTCTTAGGAAACTGATGACTACTCCAAATTAAGTTGTAAATTTTGAGCAAATATTCTTTTGCAGTTTTGGATAGTTTTTGGAGAAATATGTAGTATATACCATCTGGTCCTGGGCTAGTGTTTTTGCACATATCTAGAACATCTTCAACTTCTCCGTAAGTTAGGGGTACATTAATTTGTTGAAAATCATGTGTTATGGGTGTGATTTCATCTCCTTCTTCTTTTTGCTTATATCTAAGAAACTCTTCACTATAATTGTTGTCGCTCGAATTTTCTTCATAATTATCGGCTAACATTTCGACTATCTCCGTTTCTGTTGTAATAATACGATTATTATGATTTACTAGTGTAATTCGTCTAGGTGTATCTACACCTTTCAATTTTTTTATCTTCTGCCAAACTTCACTTATGGGTGTGGAGTTATTTATAGAAGAAGTGTATTTAGCCCACGAGTCTTTCTTTGCTTTTTTTATTACATAGCGTGCTTTTGCTCTGAGTTTTTTGAATTCTAGCAGATTGTCGATAGAATGATGTCGTTTTAATCGATTAAATGCCTGTTTACTTAATTTAAGTGCCTCCTGGCATTCGGTGTTCCACCATGGAACAGGTGTATGTTTTTTAGGTGGCAACTTTTTTGGGATTGTTAAGTTAGCTGCGTTTGTTATGGCTGTTGTTAGCATATCTACCATTTGTTCTATTTCCTCAATTTCTTGTCCAGTGGGAAGATTTTTTCCACTTCATTAGAAAATAAAGTCCAGTTGGCAGCTTCGAAGTTCCAGGATGGTACTGGATTAGTATTAGCTGTTTTGCTTTCTGCTGTATTTCCAATATTTATGGGGAAGTGATCACTTCCATAAAGATACGGGAGTACTTCCCATGTAAGAAGTGGTGCTACCGTTGAGCTACACATAGCTAGATCAATAGAGGTAAAGCTTCCGTTATAAGAGTTAAATCTTGTCTGTTCGCCAGTGTTTAAGATCACTAGGTTAGACGAGTCTATAATTGTTTCTAATACTTTTCCTCTCGGATCTGTTTTTTCTGAACCCCACATGACGTTATGTGAATTAAAATCACCCAATATTAAGCAAGAAGACGGTAGTTGATTTAATAAACTTTGTAGTTCGGTGATGCGTACTTCTTTACTATGAGGAATGTATATGTTACATATTGTGATTTTAAACGATACTTGAACAGTTACTGCCACTGCCTCTAGGTCAGTTATAAGAGGAATTTCATGAGATACATATTTTTTGCTCACGTATGTGGCTACGCCTCCGCTTTGTTTACCAGCTCCTATTCTATTTTTACAAAACACGTTAAATCCTTTCCTGGCAGATACATTATTTTGGTTAAAATTAGTTTCTTGTAGACAAATTATGGATGGTGTATATTTAGAGACTAGCTGAAACCCGCAGCATATGCCGCATTTAAAATATACGACGAATCTAATAACTTTTGTTGCACTAAAGAAAGTTTTAAAAGCACGTTACAGATTGGAAATATTTGGATAGCCTCCAGGCCACTTTCTTCCTACATATTGGATACACCGATACTGCTGAATTGAATAGTGTCTTCTTTTTACTTCCTTTTACGATAAAGGAAGTATTGGATTCACCCCAAAAATTCGAAATTGAGTTTTCAACGGATCTTCACGTTTTAGGGTCCCCTGATCCCAAAACACATATTTTTTTTCATTGGTCTGTGTGTCTGTCTGTCTGTGTGTCTGTCTGTCTGTGAACAGAATATCTCAAAAACGAAAAGAGGTATGGCGTTGAAACTTCATATATAAGTTTTGTGTACTATGTAGATGAGACAGCAAACTTTTGAAGAAAATCGCATAACCGGAAGTAGGTGTTTACTCTTGTGATTTTTCAGTTTTTTTCGATTTTTTCAAAAACGGCTCTAACGATTTTTTTCAAACTTGACATTTTTAATGTGCATTGACGTGAAATAGGTGATTTTCTAGTTGAAAACTTCTAAAGTGGGTTTCTTTTGTTTTTTTTTATTTTTTTTATTAACTCCTATTTTAAATGGAACACCCGGTATATTATTACATTTTTGAATTCTGCTTAAGATTTTAGAGAAAATTTGTCTCTTCAACTAACGCTCTATTTTGTACCGTTTTTGTAGAA
The DNA here is from genome assembly GCA_940337035.1 of Agriotes lineatus. Lineage (NCBI taxonomy): Eukaryota > Metazoa > Arthropoda > Insecta > Coleoptera > Elateridae > Agriotes > Agriotes lineatus. Next base: position 59,018 of record CALNHX010007374.1, read on the forward strand.
TTCGTAATTTTTGAAAATTTTTGACAAATGCTTAAAAATTAAAAATTAAATTTTTGACTAATTATATGATCACTGTAAAAGGAAGTTGTGTGAGTGTATCACACCAGATGTTTTCTGTTCAGTATTAAATGCCTAGAGAAGTAATAAACCGTTGGTATAGAATGAAATGTCCCTAAGACAGAAAGAGAACTGAATGTCAGCGCCTCTAGTGGCCGGGAAGTTCATTTTGGCGGGAAATTGAAAATACATTTCTGGTAATATTTTACTATACTGTTTATTGAAATTTGATATTTGATAACCTAGCATGAGACAATCAGTGATAATCATAGAAATCCATAAATCATCGTATTGGTCCATGCTGGTTTATCAAGATCGTTTTCACATGGCAGCTTTGGTTTTCACTTCCTTGGGTACTGATATTAACAATTTGTGACCAAGGTATAATTACTCGACGCTATTCTTGGGCTAACAGTCAACAAAAGAAAAAAAATGACATAATATAATAGTTGATTTATTGTCCAACAAAAAAATCTCCATTTATAGAACACTTAACAACTACAAAAATAATTACATAATTTGGTGCACAAATAATAGGTATAAATATATAAATTTAGGCATAACAAGTTTGGCTCCAATGAGGAAGTCATCGCAGCTACGGAGGCGTTTTTGGAGGGACAACCGTCCCACTTCTATTTGGAGGGGTTAAGAAAACTGGAGAAGCGTTGTGCTAAATGTGTTAGCTTGAGGGGGGAGTACGTTGAATAAAATGTTTCATATTTCGCTAGCACGTTTCTTTCTATTTAAAGCCTGGAACTTTTCAGCACATCCTCGTACTAGATAAGCTGCCTTAAAGCAGCATATTTTATCGTAGGTAAACTAAGGTCAAGAGTTTCCCAACATTTTGAGGTAAGCTGTATTTTGTCTCAAACTGTTGCAAATTTACCTGTTTGTAATATTGGTGTTTGAGGACGAGGTGTTATACTCTCTGCCTCAGTGTTCAATACTGCACCTGGTGTAATACAAGCAAACTCCATAGTTTCCCCAGGAGGCTCTAATCGAAGTACTGCCGTAGGCCTTGCCCCTAGCTGGGGCTCAAGAATTTCACCCTGCGGGATGCTATGTGAATATTCTCGTTCGATCTGGGGCATAACTGCTAGGAAAAAATAGCATGCCACATTCAGCTACTTAAAAAAATAACCTTAACTCACCTGGCATACTGGTTGAAAAATCTGCAGTAAGATGTTGTGCCACTTCTATCAGGGATGAACTTTGTTGCTCTGCAACTACCCCAAAAAACTACCTACATGCGTTATGTATACACCTACCTAACTGGCAAAAATAGTTTTGGTAACGCTGTTCTTTTTACAACATTATTTGTACCAAAATCTTCTTTGACAAAATGTTTGTCGCATACCCGAAAGTTATCGTAAACATAGTTTTTATTGAGGGTAAAAAGCTTTCTGTTACCAATTGCATGCAACCACTTGGAGTATAATTCAGGGTTTTTTTCAGGATGTATAAATCGATGTCGACCGTGGTTCCTCTCAGGGATGCAGTTTGGCACGCAGCAGTTAATTTTAACCATTTTAAATTGGTTAAGAACCTGGAGAAATAATAAACCAAGTCTTATTTCTCTAGGGGTAAGAATAATGACTGACAGGAGAGCGATGTCCGGTAAATAATATAGATCACTGCAAGGCAAACTCTACAAGTGGCGCCATCTGATCGGCCGGGAAGTGCGGCTCTTTGAGCAACCATGACTGTCCTCACTTTTACCCATACTGTTTTCATTCTATACCAACGGTTTATTATTTCTCTAGGATTAAATGCTAATTATTGTTACAATGCTATAAATCCAGTTAGTGGAAATGTCACTGGGACAGTTTCTAAAAACTAAATTCCTGGAATTTGCTGATCTCTAAAAGCACTATATTTAGACAAACCTACAATTTTCTGAAAATAGGGACAATTAAGTACTTATCTGCTTTTGGAATATCCCAAATATAAAGGAAATATTATGTTTTATTGTTATGATGGATAATTTGTATACATATTTAAGTGTCTAATTCCTATTCCAAAAACTCAGGTAATCAACCCCACTTGTAAAACAACCTGATATCAGCAACATTATTGCTTAAAGTTCTTGGTGTTCAGTCGCTTTTGTAATTTTGTCTTGGTATATTGTTTATTTGGCTTGGTGTCTTGTTCTTATAAGTGGTGTGTGAATCAACATTAGGGCGACCACCCGTCCCGATTTACCCGGGACAGTCCCGTGTTTGATGACCAATGTTCCGGTCCCGAGTTGGTATCGCCCGGGACATAACATTTCCCGATAGAGGGTAAATTTATTTCCCCCCTTTATTTCATGTATTACGACTTCATTTCGTCAGCAAAAGCAATAGCTGACAAAATTTTTTAGCTCTTTGAAAAAGCACAATCTTCCAAGTAATAGAATATCAGCATTGTCTGCAGATAATGCAGCCGTAAATTTTGGAAAACAGAACTCCGTCTTTAAAATACTATCTCTCGAAAATGATAAACTCTTAGCTGCACATTGTCCAAGATTTTAAGATTTTTACTTCCTCTTACGAAAGGAAGTATTGGGTTCACCCCAAAAATTCTAAATTGAGTTTTCCACAGATTTAAAGTCCCCTGAACCCAAAATACATATTTTTGTTCATTGGTCTGTCATTCTGTCTGTGTATGTGTGTCTGTCTGTCTGTGAACAGAATATCTCAAAAACGAAAAGAGGTATAGCGTTGAAACTTCATAAATAAGTTTTGTGTACTATCTAGATGCGACAGCAAGCTTTTGAAGAAAATTTTTCAAAAACAACTCTTAAAACGATTTTTTTTCAAACTTTACATGTTTATTACATTTTTAATTTATATTGATGAAAGATAGGTGATTTTCCAGTTGAATACCTCCAACGATTTTTTTTAAACTTTACATTTTTACTACATTTTTAATGTGTATTGATGTGAAATAGGTGATTTTCCAGTTGAATACTTCTAAAGTGGGTTTCTTTTGTTTTTTTTGCTATTTTTTTTATTAACTCCCATTTTAAATAAAACACCCGGTATATTATTACATTTTTGAATTCACCTTAAAATTCTAGAGAAAATTTGTCTCTTCAACTAACGCTCTATTTTGTACCGTTTTTGTAGTATTTGTAATTTTTGACAAATGGCTAAAAATTAAAAATGAAATTTTTGACTAATTATAAGAACACTGTAAAAGGAAGTTGTGTGAGTGTATCACACCAGATTTTTATGCTTGGAGTTGCGTCGCGTGGTATTGTTTTGTTTGTTGATTTAGCGTTTTTAAAGATATTTTAACAGTTTTAAGTGTAGTTAATAGTGGTTAGTAGTGTTAGAAATATTATATAGTGACATTATTGTTTAAGAACTAAGGTGTTGTTATTGAAGAAAGAGATTATTAGTGGGTAGGTATTCTCCAGCATACATGGCCAACTTCTATTTTAAATAAACGCAATTTTTTGAAAGGGGAAGAAAATGGAGCTGAGCAATTATTATTTAACCCTCGAGGAAGCACACCGAGATAGATACATGTCGAAAATATCAACAATTGAAGTTGATCCTTACTTACTCGCATTAGAAGATTGCTCGACCGAGATTGAAAGTTTCCCGAAAGTTTTTTATCAGGATTTATTTAATTATTTAGTGTACGCCAAAAGTGCATATACATGTGAACAAATGAAAGCCTACAAAAGTCTCGAGGCATATAATCAGGCAGCTTGTGGCTGGGTAAAGATTTGCGTGAAAACCTTTGGGTGTTGCGTGCTTGTATTAGGAAACGTAAGAATTTAATATATTATAATGATAATTATGTACTTAACTATATTGTTTGTTGTAGGTGTTGCACTCTCAACGTCTAAGAGAGAAGTTGCTATTGCCGTGGATAATTGCGAAGAAGGACGGTGAAATTGTGTCTGCGCATTGCGACTGAGTTGCTGGGCTTGGTCAATGCTGTACACATTTGGCAGCAGTGCTATTTTGTCTAAAGGAAGCTGTGAGGAAGTTGGAGCAAGTTAGTTGCACGGGTAAAACGGCATATTGGATGCCCCCAACAAATAAGCTTGCCGATCCAAGTCGTGGGGTGGACTTGGACTTTGCAACTGCAAAAAAGAAGAAAGTTGGGCACGATCAACCTCTGCGATGTAGAGACAAGGAGAGAACAGTTGTACCCTCAATGACTGAAGATGAGAAATTCGATTTACTTCGAAATTTGGCAAACACTTCTCAAGGTTCGGTACTGCATACCGTCACGAAGCCCTTTTCTGAGCGGATTTATGCTGAAATTGAATACAAGAAAAAATTTACGATTATGGTACATTATAAGGAGGAGCACGAGAACAAAACATTACGTGAACTGCAAGAAATAGGTAATTATAGTTAAATACATTTTTTGTCTGTAATTTAATTAAATTTAATGAGAATAACATTTACCTAATGTAACAATTTTCAGGTTTGTCCGCAGATCTGTCGGTATCCAACCTAGACTGCAGAAATATTGAAAAGGAAACACGACTGCAGTCCAAATCAAGAGCTTGGTTTTTGTATCGAGCTGGAAGAGTGACAGCTTCTAAATTTAAAAGCTGTTGCAGGACCTCCGTGGATAAGCCATCCATGTCAGTAATCAAGTCCATCTGCTATCCCTCTCAATATAAATTAAAGGTGAAGGCCCTAGAGTATGGATGCGAACATGAGGTGCAAGCCGTTGCTGATTTTACTAAAAAAATGCAGGAGACGCATGAAAATTTTGGAGCGGACAAGATGGGTTTGTTCATAAATTCCAATTACCCATATTTTGGTGCATCTCCAGATGCAGTTGTACAATGCGATTGTTGTGGTATGGGTCTTCTCGAGGTGAAATGCCTATATTGTGCAAGACATAGTGGTGTAATTGAATTGATGGAAGAGAAAAAGAATTTTTTTTTGAAGTTTAAGGATGGTGAAGTGACAGTTTCAGAAGACCATGCCTATTATTATCAGGTGCAAATGCAACTTGCTCTTACGAAAGTAGACTATTGCTATTTACTTGCGTGGAGTAAGGAAAACTGTACTTTCACCAAAATCCAATTCAACAGCGTATTTTGGGAACGTGAAAGCGAAAAAGCAAAAAATCTGTTTTTTAAAGTACTTTTTCCTGAGGTACTGGGAAAGTATTTTACAAAAGCGGAAACAAAAGCAGACGAAGCAGAAGTAGAAAAGCAGGACAATGACTGGGAAGATGCAAGATGTCCTGTAGAGTTATATGATGAAGTTGTTCTAACAACATCAGAGGACGAAACAAATGGTGCTGCAGAATTGCTACAAGCCGATCCAAATAAAGTTTTGTATTGTGTGTCGGCAAGAAGACGATGAGAAAACGCCAATGATAGGGTGCGACTCCGGGTTCTGCAAAATCGAATGGTACCATTTGAGTTGCCTAGGTTTAAAAACAACACCTGATAATAATCCGTGGATTTGCAAGTTTTGCAAATAAACATTTATAACTCTTTCTGTAGGTTTAACATACAGATTTTATGAAATGTAATGCTTTTTTGTGAGCTAAGTAATATGTAAGGTATTATAATAGTTATTATATTAGTATTTATTTGTTGGAATTAAATAAAAATAATTTGCTTTTAACAGTTTTTTATTTGAAATATTTAGTCAAGTGGAACAATTCCAGGACACAAATTTAATAATACTGAACAAACCACTACTATTTTATCAATAAATGCAAAATCATCGTCCCCCTTTTTCAGGGCTACTAAAGGGAAAATTTCGTGCAATATTTTAAATTTTAATTTCAAAAGCCCTATCACTCTCTCGATGTGAATTCGTACGCTTGCTAATTTCCTTGTCGACTCTACCTCTAGAGCATTCAACTGTTTTCTTTTTTTTTAAAAAGCAGGGCACTGTACTTCTGCACAATAGATTTTAACTGAATCTTCTATGGCAAAACCTCGATCAGCTACGACTAAGTCGCCCGGCATTAATTTGTCGAGAAAGCCACAGGTTTCAGTGATAAACTTATCACTTGCGCGACCCCCATACGCATTTGAAATAAACATTATAACTCCTTGCGGAGTAATGCCTATTAAAAATTTCATCGTGTGATGGTGCTTATGAGACCAAGTTTTTGCAGCTGCCTCTAGATTTGAGGGTTTCTCAATAAAAACCTCGAAACAATCGATTATCACTGTAGTGCGTAACTTAAAAACCTTTTTAAATGAACTGGGCATGTTCATTTGTATATCCTCTCTGCTTGGCCATTGTATAAAACACTTTAGTCTGCAATAAAGAATTTCGACAACCCTTTCAAATGTTTGTGCCGCTGTTGTACGGTGGCACTGAAATCTATTGCCCAGATCAGTAAACGCTAAATTTAGCCTTAATTTCATTAAACCTAACACTAATTGTTGAAATTTTGTCAAACTGCCTTGTCCTGAAAGGTAAGGCTCTACTACTTTATAGACATTTTCTAAATATACATATTCAGGAAATCCTGTATAATATAATGTATTACTATCACTATTTTTGAAATAGTCCTGGTCCAACTTATATTTTTTTAATTCCTCCCTTAACGAATCAATTTCTTCATTTGCTTTACGAAGCCCAAATTGAAGCTGCTCGTGGGTGATCTCCGCTGGAACATCAACATCCATACTTTCTTCTACGTCTTCTGGTGGATTAATAGGTATTTGTTTAGTCTGTAATCAATTAAAACTGTAATACCTACTTTCAAATATAAAAAGTATAGCATTCAGATTCAGTACTAACATGCACAAAATCGAGCACTAAAATCAATCGATACATACCTTAGCATCACGATCTTTCAGTCTTTTAAATCTAACTGTTGATTTCACCTGGAGGGATGTTGTGTGGCCCATACATTTTGTGGGTACCCAATCGGGGTTGTCTTGGTCAAACAAAGAAGCCGGTTTTTCTGAAGAGGAAGTCATTTAAATTACAAATTCGAAATTTTTCGCTACTACTCACTATTTCTTACCAGAATGAAAATGGAGTGAACATACACGACCTTATTTAAGTTTTGATTCTGTCAAATCGTCTCTCTTGATTGCAGCAATCCATTTTTTTCTCCGTAACTGCAAGAGTTTGGAAACTTTTCTGCCACTGGTGAAAATTGAAGGAATTCTGTAAAAAATATCAAATCATAATAAAGAAAACAATACAGATCGTGAAATAAACTATTTAATTTATATACTTATTTACCTAAAGAAACGAATCAATGGTGCATCCCTGGCTGCATTACTACCACACTTTACCACCATACAGAACGAAGGCATTTTAAAAACTGAACAAATAAACACTTATGGCAATAAAAATATTTAAATAATCCTTTGTCAGCTAATTCTAATTAAAAAACTAAATATTTTTGCAAGTACAGCACTCCGAAACTACGGTTACCGTAATGTTTACATTACAATTTTAGGTTATTTTACCTCCAACCTCGAATTGTGGTCACGTGATGCACGACGCCTTTTCTTCCTAGAGGTAGTAAAGTCCACTTGCAAAAATTTTATAACCATATTTTTGTACAAAGCTCTGAATTTAGGTTATTTGCAGATTTAATATTTATGTGTACATAGTACAAACATTCCTGTGTAATGTAAAAAATGTGTGTAGGCCCTAACAAGAGCATTAATTGTTCTCTCCTTCCATATTACTGGCTCTTAGAAAATATCAAGACCACGCCCACAATACCTAACTACACATAGACCACGCGCATACATGTTTGACCTTGGGAAGTGTTCTGCTTTATTATAGAGTTATGATAATCAGTTTCAGCTTTCCTAAGTGGGCATAATACCCATTGATATTCAATTGCAGAAAGAATATAATGCTTTAATAGGTTGATTGTTGGGATGCATCTGTGTCGTATTCAGATGTTACTGTTCCAGGTTCGGTTTCAAGTTGTTTAGAGATCTTGTTTCGAATTCTAGTGAGACGCGACTTGATACTGCGATGAGTAAAATGTGGGTAAAGCTTAGTCATCATATATATCAGTTTAGGTATATCGTCTGTGTATTGTTTGGCTACACTCAGCGGATCAGGAGAGCCATGCACATTTTCCAGAAAGTCACGCATTTGTTCAAAATTTAGTACATAAGGTGGGTTTTCTTGTTCAATTATACTTTTCACGGGTTCCATTTCTTCTTGGATTGTATTAAGATTTTCAATGGATGGACTTTTCTTAAACTTTTTTGATTTTCTGGGTGCTTTATTTTCGGGTGGGCTAAATTGATTAGGATTTTCATTACATACATCGGTGGTATCTTCAAGAGGTGTATTCTCCGGGAGAGTACTAATATCTGATTCGGCGATTCTTTTATTCGATTGTGAGGTTACGCGACTATTTTGCATTATTGTGTTTGCATTTTGATTTGGACAGTTAGAACTTACATGGCCTGGTTGTTTGCATGTAAAACATATCATCTCATCATAAGTTAAGAAAATTCTATATGCCATTTGCTCGTAGTTAATTAACACAGTCGACGGGAGAGGTATTGTCTCGTCAGGTTGTACATAAATTTGTCGACGGAAGCTTAAAATATGGCTGTATTGTTCACCAGTAATTCCAGCACGCAGAAACGACATGGGAGAGACAGGTTTTAGTCCTATTTGCTTAACTTGGGTCTCCAGTTCATGATGGGGTATGGAAGGACATACGTTTGATAATATGATTCTTCGCGTTGGTGTAATTAATCGCCGAATTCCTACTTCTGTTCCGCCGATCTCTAGGACTTTATTGTTATTGATAACTTGATCAACATATGCAATACTGGATAAATACAGACATGTTCGATTATTAGATATACGCGATGCAAATAGTATATTGGATGGGCCAACAATGCTTCCAACAGCTTGTACATAATCATTCAATTTTAAACCGTCTACTACATTTAGAATTATAGCTTGTTCTTTCTTTGGAAATATATTTGTTGCTGGAGTTTTAGTTACTGCCGCATACTGCTTACTTACTGACAATTCTATGTTAGTTTCAGAGTCTGTGTGGGTTTTGGTCGGTTGATCACTTTCTATGGGACCCCTGTAGTCAGAGGACGCCATTCTATTCATTTATTAACTTGAGATTTATACGTTATTTATACCAGCATTGGGCATGATCGCCCGATTGGTTGCCTATTGTAATTAATAGCTGCTTATGGAAAATTTGGATCAATGTTTATATTAGGAGATAAGCTGATTAGGATTGATATAAAGGATTCTTATGAAGAGTAGAATCGGGTTTGATAACCCACCCTTTACTAAGAATGTGAAATTTGTTTGTGTGTTTTTGTTCTATCTCACCGCTTGATTGTAATATCAACGAAAATTTGGGACACGTTGCGCACACCTTCATGGTCACACAAGAACTCCTTTCACTCTTTTGTGAAAGCTAAAATCGTCGTGACTGGCTTATACTTCTTCTATGTATTCGCAGATGTTCATCATGCAGTCTTCTATGGCTTCCGTAATTTTGCTCATTATTCTTCCATTTTCGTCTCTCTTCAATCAATTTCATTATATCATCTGTCATCAATTTTTTCAAGTCTACTCTCTCCTCTAAAATTTGTTGCCTTACTTTTTCTGTTGGTGTTTTTATATCTTGCCAGAGTTCTTCTACAGTTTTTGTTCGTAAAGCGATTTTGTCTATGAATCTCAGTTTTTCCCCGTTATTGGTTCTAATAATATGTTTGTTTTCTAAGCTTTTTCATTTTTCTAGGTTTCGTTATGTCTTTTTGTGGCTTTCATATTCCCTTTAGTTTCAGCCGTATATTTGCTACTTCGGGGATGTGATCCGAATTTATGTTAGCGGCTGGATGTGTCTTTGTACAGTTTATACTGTTTGTAAACATTGAATTTATAAGTAGAAGATCGATTTGATTTAGAACAATTTTGCCTTTTCTACCCTGGGGAAACTTCTAGGTGTATAGCATTCACAGAGGAAGTTTGCACCAGGTATTAGAGGCTATAAATTCATTCTCTGTGCAAAATCGTACAAGACGGTCCTTGCGTTCGTTTCTCTCGCCTAGTCCGTAGCCACCTATTATGCCTGTCACTTTTCGCTGACTTATTTTGACGTTATAGTCTCCCATAAATATGTTCATGTACCTAATGTTTCTTTGTTCGTTTTATCAGTGCCTCTTTTTAGCTGTATTATCATTGAGCGCTCCGACTTTGGGATGAAGTTTAATACTAATTTACTGGTTTTCTTATCCATAATTATGGCAACTCCGTTGTAGGTATTTGTTGCGTTGTTCCTCACATATGCCTAGTATGTCTATGTTTAGTCTGGCCATCTCATTTGCGGTATTATACAAGTTGCCGTTTAAAAATTGCTACGTACATTTCATGTCGCTACTTTCCATGTCACTGCTTTCCTTTTCTTTCTCAATATCAACAAATCTGGGATTCTTAACAGACTTCGATCATTTAAGACCTTCTAGGGACTGAAGGCCGTTTTAATTTCCACCATATTAATAATCTTGGGATAAATAATGTGGTAGTCTCCCGTTGCTTTCCACATCGCAGTGCGTTAGCCGGGTTAACGAACTTCATCTTCGCCTAATGCTTTCCAGTCAACTACTGTTCTGATTTCCTGATCTCCACTAGCTGCCGGTGCTGAGGGAACTTCTGCCTTTACTCAGTTGCGGATGTTGCTTGCAGCGGCCAACCTTGGGCAGACGCTGCTCCATTAAATTACTTAATGTTATTTCTAACCATACCGACAAATCTTTAAATACTGGAATTTTGTCGTATTGTGTCATATTTCTAATTATTAACTACTCTCCCGCCTTTGTTCGATATCAGTCGCGCTCTATCCGTAATTGAACGATCTTTCGAGCCAATTTTCTGCCTCCGTTTCGAACAAGCCGACAACCTTCAGATCTTACTTCTGCCCTGCTGCTACCAAGTGCCTCTTGACCAATCCTTTGTGCTGCACATCCGGCAGGAATTCAAGCAATTCGTATTCCACGGTGTACAGAATCTCTTCACAGTCGCATGCGTCGTCGTCAATCTTTCCGATCCGTACCAGATAGCAGTGAAAGCCAAAAGCCGATCCAGCCGCTACCATTTGGGTACAAACCTGATGTCGCAATCGCCCGCTGCAGCCTTCTGCGCAAAGTCGTCTTCGTGCTTATTCCCCTCGATGCCAGAGTGTAGTAGAATCGAACTCGTCCACGAAGTGCCATTTGCATCTGTACCACACTTTCACATCGAACTTCGTAGATCTACGCATATCACCTACTGCCATAGGCGCAGACCTGCTGTTTAAGACCTCCGAGACTCGAGTGCGATCCAAATGACTAACAAATCACATTGGAAAATGGAGCTCCAGTCAGCCTGACTAGCAACTTTGTAAATTTTGCTCCTGGTTGAAGACGACAAACGCGGTTCCTGTCCTGCCGTCCTTCTTACGCGAACCGTCTGTATAACTACGCCTCTCATACATCCTATTTTCACTAACGCGCAAGTAAAACGTCCAACGGTGCTGGGTTGCCTGAAACGCTATATTTTTCGTTAACCGCTCAACATTCCTTCCTCCTAGTCCCAAGCCCTTGAGGGTCGTTTAGTATCAACCCAGGGCAGCTGTCCTGCGGCCCAAAATTTTATACAACATAAAATCAGTCGAAACTGCGTTGACACAGATTTGACAAGCTCACATTCATGCAGTCACAGCTTGATTAGAACTACAAATGCGTGATGATCTATCAAGAGATATCAAATGATCTAGCAGAACATTGCAGGACTGATTGATCTACCTTTCCTGTTTGTACATAAATAGCAACGGTATACTCACTAGCAAAAGAGGATGTTTTTGATAAATAATAGGCAATTGTTTATCTTCAATCCATCCTGGTGATTATAGAGCTCAACTAAATTTTCCACTCCCACTGAGAAATATGTTATTTTATTGAAGCATATTCTAATAAAGAAGTTATAGGTCTTTGGTTTAGCATATTATAAGTTTCTAGTGAAAAACAATTCAAGAGTGAAACAATGGTCTAGCTAAAAATTTTTTACCTAGATTCCGAAAGATTAAAACCATACTACATAAATATGACAATTTCCCATTAATGTTAACCAATAAAATGATACCATTTTGTCGATAGCTCCCGATTACGGCGGATAAAAAGGAAGAGAACTTTAATGAAAGTGGATATCGTGTCTGTTCTGTTTCCTTGACGACCAGCAAATAATAGTATTCGAAGTAACAAGATTTTAAATAAATGTCACATGCTTTAACGTTATTATAGACCGAATATTTTGCATTATGGTACGCCTTCGTTAGATTTTCTCATTAAATTATATTTTTGTGTCGGATATTTTTTGCATTTTACAAAATAAATCCTTTCTTCCCTAGTTTCAAGTCAACTACATTTTCGTATAAAATAGCAAATGTCAGACGAAAAATCGTTCTAGTACGATCGATTAAATGTTACCAATCCTTCAGTATCAGTTACAGCCTTGCAGCTTAACCTACGATACGCTTCTAGTTGTCGTGTAGTAAATAAATTCGTTATTAAATACTTAATAATTAACTTAAGTTATTAGTGAAATGAAAAACTAATCACAAGATATAAGAAAATTATAAGGCAAAATAATAGGAATTTAGATATGCACTGCTATACAGGGTGTCTCAAAAAGAATGGGATACCGATTGGTACTATATTTCTTAGGTTACAATAAAACAGTTAAACCTGATATACCTTAGCAGAAAGTCCCTCGCGTACAAAGTATAGTGTCCATGGTAAAAATTAAGGAATTATGTATTTATTTGTTAACACACTCACCTTAGTCCCCGAATTGGCACTATCATACGTACCTAAAAAAGTTTTGCTGAAAAAACACTCGTTTTCCAATAAAGGGATAGAAACATATTTTACAGACATTGAGATTCGTAATTTCACGCTGTTGTAATGGGATTGGAACATAAGTGGTGAAGTTTTATTAACGTTGAAGGAGATTATGGAAAAATTAAACGATATTGAAAATGACACGTGTAGTATTTTTACTTCTTTTCAGAATTTTTCAGCTCATCCTTACATTTAAGCGCGTTCACCGCTGTTGAAGCAGACTATTGTTAATATTTTGGTCAAAATATCAGTTATTGTAGCAGGCTTAAGGCAAGTGTACTATAAACGTATGTTATGTATATAAATCATCTTAATAATACGTGATATGACGTGCTGCGTTCTATGCACAGTTTTTTTTTAAATTACGAAGTCAAAAAATAACATTCTATGTAATTTTGCCACAATACGTTTTCAATATTTATTTTCAGAAGGGTTTGAGTAATTTTCCCCAAAACAATGTAACTAATCTATACAAACCAGAAAACCCTACGAAGCTAACACATTTTCATTATATTGAATACTTTCAGTTCTCCATGGCTTCCTCATTTGGGAGAAGTTTCCTCAATAACGAAATAAATTTAGATAAATATTTCCCTCTGGATTGCCGCCGAAGCACCGAGCCTCGTTTTAATTTTTCAAGAGCTGTTTGCTAAACGCCCAATATATCTTGTAGTGTATTAAATAATGCTGCAATTAACTATTTAAGGTAGCCCCATTTTCCGTGCGTAGGTCTGAATAGAACATTAAAGCGGATAAGGCAAAAACGGCAGCGTTAAGTGGTCTGTAGTTAAGTGCCCTTATCGCATTATTTGTTGCAATGAAAATTCTTAGTTTACTAATTACCTGTAACCATCGTAAATTAGAAGGTTAGTCAATCCTGCCAATCAAAGCAGAAGCCAGCACTTCAATTTAGCAGTGCGTACAAGAATCTAAGGTCAGAGCACTTCTGCTCGGGATTCATTCCCCAGTTTATCTACCCACAACATCAGTTATAAATTCAGGAATACAAGTCGGAGAAAATTTTTCAGGCGTTGATGCTCCGACCCCTGGCGAGAGCCCTCACAATATAGGAGCAAACTTAGTTATCCATTTTCAGTCGTGACGGCGAACATTTTTGTCACTCCCTTATACACAGCGAGATCGCTGCTGTTTTAAGGTCATTATAATGCAGTCGACTGAAATGGATGTAGATTTTTTCTGATAGAATTTAGCTGTATGTTGGTGACGCTACAAATATAACAAGTAATAATTTATTTTGCAATTGTTTTCTAATTGCAGTAACTTTTGCGACCACGACGGGCAATATTAACCACTATGCTTATCGATGTTAATTGAAAAATATGGTTAAACCAAACGTGTACACTATACATTTTAATACATTATCACCGGCCATTTATTACCCTTACAATCACAAGCTTCGTTATTATCATAATACTGTTATAACAATGGAACTTGTGTAATGCTACTGACTAATTAAAGTCCGATTTAAAGTAAGTGTCTATAAATCTGTCCCTTTTTTATGTTTGTTTAAAATTAAAATTCTAGAAGGAAACGTACTAATTTCAAAGCTATCTCGCTGCATTTCACATTTTAGTACATCGTATTCAAATATCTCTATTCAACCAACTTAAGTTTTTATTGGAACGATAGGGCCATACCTTCCCTTCAATGCCAGATAAACATGCTGTTTTGTATTCCTATTAATAAAAATATTTTAAAATGGTTTTTTGTGGTCAATATAGCAACTCCCTAGTGTGCACAGACACGTTGAACTAACATTGAAACATAACCTTGCACCAATCGTTATATTAACGTCGAAGTGTCGCGAAAATCAACCAGCTTTTCAACGTTATGTGGTTGATTCTGTGTTAGTCTGTGACGAACTTTTAACGTTTAAGTCTTCAGACTAAGTCAAGACCAAACGAGACCATTATTTGTGAACGTTATATTGTGATCCAAAACACTTAAGTTTTCATCATTCTTGCAGACTATTTAACGTGTCTTTTACGTTTGGTTCTCACGATGACACTTTTTGAACGTCACGCTATTGAACAATTTTCATCGATATTTTAACGTTATAACGTCGTAGCCTTTTTAACAAAAAATATGCCTACTTTATACGTCAAGACGACGTTTTATTAACACTATCTTTTAGCTAAGTGCTAACGTTATAAACAGGTTACGCTTCAACTTTAATTTGAAACCACGTTATGTCAAAACTGACATTTTAGTTACGTCAAGTATTAACAACAGCAGGAAGTTACTTCTTTATTGTGCCAGTCCAATAGAACAAACGACGACCATAGTTGATAAGCGAAATCTCAAAACAGATCGGGTAGCTGCTTCAATACTGTGTAGTTCCACCGAAAGTCAACAGCTGTTTTATCTTAAATGGGAAACAAATTACGCTTAGTTGAACATATAACTTGCTACCTACCTTCTTCTAATGCAACATATTCTGCTAGCCTCATGTCAAACTGGTATAATTAATGCAAAATTCTAACTCACAGATTTGTAAAGTCTATCACCGACACAAATGGCGACCTAAACAGGAAGGAATGGCTTCTCTGCATGCTGTATAACGGGTTTCAATGACCTTACGCCTGATATGCTCGTTGAGCAAACGTGTTTCTTTCCGACATTACTGAAGAACTTACGTGTGTTTGTAAACGTCATACCAGCGTTCAACATTAACTGCTGCTCTAAATTACATTGACAATCAACTACATAAAAACGTAGTGCAAAACTGCAACTATCGCGTCTTATCAGTCATATCGACGTTAAGAGTCAACTACTGATTTAAAAGGCATTTTACATTAACGATATTTTAAAGTAATGCGGAAAATATTAAGTTTTGAGTTAATATAAATGTCATGTCAACGTTTCAAGTTAACCGCTGGTTTAAAAATCACTGAAAATCAACGATATAAAAGCATAATGCTAAACGTTATTATCACGTTGTTGTAGGAACGTTATATGGACGTTGCGAATCGATTACTAATCTGAAAAGCGTTTTATACTCACGTTAATTTAACATACTGCGAAAAATGTTCAGTTTTCGTGTTATTATAAACGTCATGTCTCGGTTTCAAGTTAACTGCTGTTCTAAAAAGCACTGAAAATCAACAATGTAAAAACGTAACGCAAAACGTTATTATCAGGTTGTTGTAGCAACATTATATGGACGTTGCGAGTCGATGACTAATCTAAAAAGCGTTTTATATTAACCTTAGTTACCCGTAGATTAAGAAATATTACATTG
>CALNHX010007375.1:0-75163 GCA_940337035.1 Agriotes lineatus
GGAAGAGGAGGAGACAGCCTCACACATAATCTTCGACTGTCCAGCGTTACTCCGCAAAAGACAGCAACTTTTCGGGGGAACTCCACACGGAGCAGCTCTCACACACGAGCACCTCGTAAAACACCTCCTACAACTCGTTGAAGGTGCAGATCTATTTTAATAGGGTCAGGGGGGGCACAAAAGACCACAGAGTCGAAGTGCAAAACTGGGCTCACTACTAACCCATCTAAATCCCTGCTTTTAATCAATCAATCAATCAATCAAGCAGGAGGGACAGAGGAGCAAGGAAGGAGTGGGTATAATTTTATCAGAAGAAATAAATAAAAGAATTAGTAAATATACACCGATAAATTCAAGAATAATAGAATTAGAGTTAAATGGGAAGGTTAATACAATACCAATATATGCGCCAATAGAGGGAACAGAAGAAGAAGAAATAACAGAGTTTTATTGCCATCTGCAGACGCTCCTAGATAAAATCAGGGAAGAAAACGATAAATATAGAGGAGGGGGAATTATTGGAAGGTATGGAAATCAAGAAGAACCAGTAATAAACAGGAATGGTCAAAAATGTTGGAATTCTACCAGATAAATGAATTACTTATTGGAAACACGATATGGAGCCAGAACAAAGAAGACAAATATACGTTTATAGCCGAAGAAAGAAATGCTAGGAGCATTATATATTAGTCACAACAGTAATAAAAAAAGTGGAAGTAGAGAGAGAACGGACAGTAAATTATAAGAAAATACCCATATACAAAATTAAACAAGAAGAAAATATGAAGAAGTATCAAAGAGATATCGATAAAGAATTTCAAAAAATAGAACAGGAAAAAAATTACAACTAGAAGAAAGATGGAGGACATTTAAAGAAATAATATACAATAAGGCAGCTGAAATATTTGGAATGGGAAGATATAATAATGTGAAGAGAACAAGCAATTAAAGAAAAAAAGAGAAGCCTGGAAAAATACTTAATCTCAAAATCAGAAGAGGAAAGAAGAAACTGTATAGAGAAAAGAAATATAGCTAAAAATATGGTTAGAGAAGCAAAAAAGAAAAGCTGGGAAGATTTTAGAACAAACTTAAATGAAATGTACAAAATAAACAATAGAAAATGTTGGAATCAAGTAAGAAAACTAAAAGGCAACAAAAAGAAACAAGTGAGAGATATCAAGAACAGAAATAATGAAATAAAAACAATCACAAGGGATATACTAAAGATATGGTCAGATTTGTATACGAACAAATATAAGAAAAACTAATAAAATGAAGAAGAAAGAAATAGAGAAGAGGAAGTAATGGAGGAGGAGTTAAATGAAACGATAGAAGAAATAACAGTGCAGGAATTAGAAGAGGCACTAAGGAAAATCAAAACGGATAAAGCTTGTGGCATAGATAAGATAGATCCAGAAATGATCAAATGCAAAAGGTAGTGGAAAGTAAGCTGGAGGATGAGCAAGCAGCATATAGGGTGAGCAAACAAACTAATGATAATATACATATAATTCGCAACATCATAGAAAAGAAAATAGAAACGGGCAAAGAACTTCACTTAACATTCCTAGACTTACGAGCAGCATTCGATACAGTAGATAGAAACATAATATGGAAATGCTTGAAACAACTAGACGTACCAAGAAAATTAATCAAAGTAATAGAAAGCCTATATAAGACAGCAAATGGAATAGTACAAATGAACGGAGAAATGTCTAAGAAGTTTGAAATGAAAAAGGAATAAAACAGGGAGATAGTTTGAGCTCACTGTTGTTCATAATATTAATGGATAGATTAGTGAAAAATACAAGATTAAAATCAGAAAAACAATAAACAGTAATCGAATACAACAGATTGGAACCAGTAAAAATGGATAACCTGCTTTAGGCAGACGACATCTTACTGATGGTAGATAATTATAAGAAGATGGAAAAATAGTAGAAATAGGAAAAATAAATCTCGAAATAAATGTAGCTAATGTAAAACAATGAACATAAATAAGAAGGGCAAAAGAGATAACATTATCTACATAAAAGAAGAAAGATTGGAGAAAGTTTCAACATACGAGTATTTAGGAAGCATGATAGCAGAAGATGGAAGAATAGACATAGACATAAACAACAGAATAAAGAAAACAAATAACATATATTGTGCCCTAAACAAAACTATCTTTGGGAAAAAGGGAATTGACAATAATGTAAAGTTAAAGGTATATAACTCAGTGGTGTTACCAATAATAACATAGTGAATCATGGACACTTCAAAAGAAGTAGGAAGGAAAAATCAGCAGCAGAAATAAAATTCCTTCGGAAGATAGCCGGAAAAACAAATTGGGACAGAATACGGAATGAAGAAATAAGGCGGGAATCAAATCAAGAATCAATAACGACCAAAATAGAGAAAAAACTGTTGAATGGGTATGCTCATGTAGTTAGAATGAATCCCAATACAATAGTCAAAAAAGTATATGAAGCAAGAAATACAGACAGGAAAAGGAAGTGAAGACCGAGGAAGAAGTGGGAAGACAGAATAGCAGAAATAGGCAGAAAAAAGGGAAAAACATTAATACAGTTGAACAAGCTTGCCAGGACATTTTCAAATTATACGAATGTGCGACTTTTGGAGTATTTTTTTCTAAGATTACGACGCCGCTTGTATACAGTTTTATTTTCAAGTTTTTCCGCTTGAATTTACATCGAGTTTTGTGTGGGCATTTAATGGTTTATAGCATTACGCAGCTGTATCCGCCGCCGTGAAATCTGAAAGGCACTTATTTTGTAGCGTCGCTTATATTCGTTGGCACGTTAGTTTCCAATATGGATTTAGTAGGCAGACGCTTTTTCTAGAATATTGTGCGGGCTGAATCACCCGCGGCTGCGAGCGAGACGGCACACTGTAGTCGCCTTGTCGATAGTTGCACTTGTTCCGTGCCCGTTGTAGACACGCTCCCCGCCCGTCTGGTTTTTTTGGCGCCGCTGGGGTTGGCGTGGCGTGTTTTGAAGGAGTGTTCCGAGACTTGAGCGAGCAAGTTGAGTGTGGGTGATGCCCTCGTCGTCTTGACCAAACGCCTCTCGTTTTGTTGTTGGTCATCAGCCGAAATGCCATTACTGTGTATGTGTGATCCAAAAACATCGAGAGCGTGCCCCTGGTCATCTTTCACATGCGGGCCTTGTCATTTGTAGCCACATCGTGAGTTTTGCGAAGGAATCTGTGGGTCATCA
This sequence comes from Agriotes lineatus, assembly GCA_940337035.1. NCBI lineage: Eukaryota > Metazoa > Arthropoda > Insecta > Coleoptera > Elateridae > Agriotes > Agriotes lineatus. The sequence continues at coordinate 3,222 of CALNHX010007375.1, forward strand.
TATCAACGCTTACGTTGTTGGAGCATCTCGCTCCGTTTCACATGCTTTGTGACACAGCCGTGCTGCAGACAGGTTTAGTTCGACCGCCACAGGTGAAGTTAATCAGGTATTTTGTGTACTATTTTATGGCAGCAATCATATCTCAGGCACTAATCGATGCCAGTAATCATATTTTGTATGCTATTTAATGGCAGCCACCATATTTGTGCACTAACCAATGCCAGCCGTTATATTCTGCGTAATAATTAATGCCAGCAATCGTATTTTGCGTAATAATTAATGCCAGCAATCATATTTGAGTACTAATTAAAGCCAGCAATCTTGTTTTGCGTACTAATTAATGCCAGTCATATTTGAGTACTAATTAAAGCCAGCAATCATACTTCATGTACTAATTGATGTCTGTACGTAAATTTTGTGTACGGGTGAGTGGCAACTATCATATTTTGCGTAATAATTAATGCCAGCAATCCTATTTTGTGTACTAATTACTGTCCATAACCATATCTGTGTGTAAGAACAATAGACCTGTTTGTTAAACGCTACTGTTGTATTTTCTTTGTGTGTTGCATGCCGAGTTTCAGGTTAAGCATTCTGTAGTGGCAGATCGACGTAAAGCGGATCCTGGACGAGTTTGTGAACGTCAAAGGTAGGTTCGAGCGCTCCAGTTGCCGGTTCCGGGGAGTCACAAGGCTGCATGTATACCCTACTCCATTTGGCTTTTGCGGTTCAGTCAGACGCGGGTTCAAATACCGAATCCCGTGGTGCCCTATTATTTTGTAACATCCTGTATATGTTGTCTCACTTGTGTCCCGTTTATAGGACCACGCCCATCTCCCTGAGCGCATTAAGCTGTGGCTATTAGCCTGTTCTTGAGAATTCTAGGGCAAGTAGTGGCGTTTCCCGGACGTGAAAAGTTAAGTGGCACTCTCGTACCCTGAAGTGTCGTAAAAACAGTTTTATACTGTAACAAGCTTGCCAGGGACCGAAAAACATAGAAGAAATGGATTAACAACTAAGAGAAGACTAAATATCCGACGCTCGTACTGGGCATAAAGGATTTAGAAGAAGATTATGTAACTTAACCAATTTCATTGTTTTTCTTGTATATCTTCAATTAATGGTTTTAGATTGACATAGATCATCTCTATTGCTTTTGTTCCTCTGTCCTTTTGTTTGCCCTTGCTCTTTTTGCATTCATTGACTTAATGAATAATGATTTATACGGTCGTGTTACTTATAACGTAACTGAGTAAAATACAACGTCAATGAAACTACAGAAGTAAACATACTGTGCTGACACAGCCTGTTGATTGCACGGCATTATGAAGTTGTACAGGGCCGGCGAAACAGGTTTAGCCCGGGTGGTGGGTAGGAGGAGAGGGGGAACAAAGGAGAGGGGGAGGGGTAATATAATTGCCTGCCAGTGGTAGATATTTTTATAAAATTCGTAATTGTATTAATCAATACATAATAGTATATTAAAGTATGAGTGGATAACAAGGTCTTTAAAACACGCGCGAGTTTTCGAGCACGACGGCGTAGCCGGAGTCCTCGAAATAGAGCAAGTGTTTTAAAGACCAGTTATCCACGAATACTTTACGCTATTTTTTATTATACCTCCAATACTGGAAATAAATTACGCACTAAAAACTTAGAAATAATTTTTATCGTGATAAATCGAGAGGGCATAATAATATTGCTACTATAGTTACGAGAATTATTTACGTTTTTGTCCTATCCATGTCCGTTGTTGCATTCAGTCGTTTCCTTGACAACCTTTAAAGCTCGGCGAGCTTTAATCGCCTGTATTCGCACGCTCAGGCGTGCTTTAAACGGCGATTCTGATGCAGGTATAATAAAAAAACAATAATTATTAGAAACAATTATGTATAAGTAATTCCACAAAATAAGCTTTTACGAGTTTCGTTTTTTATTTAACGCAAATACACTGGAACGTGTTGAATTTCTCAAAATAAATTCGTCCATTAATTTTTCTATATCTAAAGTATCAGCTATATCTGAGTAAATAATATTGCTAAATGATTCAACCGACTTTTTAACATGGTTGTTCGTAAATAATTTTTTAACCTCTTGAGCGTTGAAAAACTTCTTTTGTTGGTGCATGAAGATCCAGGGATTGTCATTAACAATTCCCACGCACCATTGCTTTTCCTGTAGGAAATTCACTACATCTCTTAAATTTTTGGCTTTTCTTCCGCTCCGAAGAGGAAAGAAATACATCTTTTGTCTCTTTCATATTGCATTCACTTCAGAGTCATAATTATCATTCCAGGTTTACATGTTCTGTCCTGCTAGGGTTCGTGATCAATTTACTTATACATGCGATAGGAACTTCAAATTTCGGGTGGTGGATCCACTACCTGGAAATTTTTCGAGTGGTGGATGCTCTATACCCCCACCACGTCTTCCGCCGGCCCTGAAGATGTAGCTTTTCTTAAGAATGCTTTTTTAAATTTAAATTGTACGCCACTAATCTTATGGATTAACTAGTAATTTGCTTTTCATGCATCTTAATACTACATAAAAGCCAATTGTCTAAGATCTAGCTCAGTGGGGTGTATGTTTGATCTTCGTATCACAAGCACTATACTCTGCTTTTTAAAAACTATCACTATCACAAAAACTGTACACTGCTTTTAGGCACTATCACGTATGTACTAACTCGAAACGTTTGGTCCTGTTGAGCAATTTTAGTAGGGCGATATTGCCCAGAAGTTGAGGAGTTTCTGTGTTAGTATGTTCTTGAAGTTGCTCCTCATGTTTTTTTGCGCATCTCTGTATCTCTTCTTGAACTCTTCTAATTTTCAAGTCTATGAATAGTAATTTCTGCAGTACCATGGAGCATTAATTATGCATCTTAGAAGTTGGTTTTGAAAGGTTTGTATAAAGATAAACCTCGACAAATCTGCCGCGTTACTGTTCGGTAATAAAAATATCTGCCATAATTTAGTTAATATTGCTAACATTAATATTAATAATGTTAAAATTCCTTTCGTGACTAAAGCCAAAAGTTTAGGTTTAACGCTAGACAATACTTTCCGTTATAGAGATCAAATATCCAAATATATTCTTCAGAGTTACCATCATCTTAGAAAGCTCTATCCTCATAGGTCATATTCAAACTGTGAAACTAAAAAAAAATTGTGCGAAGCTTTTGTTCTTTCGCAATTTAATTATTGTGTTCCTGTGTATCACTCAGCATTAGACGCCATTACCGCCCATAGAATTCAAAAGATTCAAAATGCTTGCTTGAGATTTATATACGGCATTAGAAAATATGAGCGTATATCTTACAAGCTAGTTGATGCAGGTTGGCTGACAATGCAAAATCGTAGAATACTGCAGTCCCAATGTCTCTTTCATCAAATTTTATCAAACAAGAAACCTCCTTATTTATACAATAAGATTACCTTTAGAACTGATGTTCATAATATTTCTACTAGATTTAGAGGCCAAATTTCACCACCTCTCCATAAAACAACCTTATTCGAGCGGTCATTCTCGTTTCCGATATATGCAATGTATAACAGTTTACCTTTTAATCTTAAAGTCTACAGTTCTAAATTATTTAAATCAAAATTGTATTTAGACCTTTTGCAAAAACAATAACTTGTTTACCGAACTGTCCACAAGTTAATGCCATATTTTGTTTGTTTGTTTGGATAGCAGTACATCTTTTCAGCGTTAAATATTTTTTGTTTCACCGTCACAGGATATCTTCAGTTTTTATAAGGTTTGTTTTAGGGTTAGGAATTCATTCTGTTATTTTGTTTTTTTTTCTCAAGGCTTAGATGGTAGAGCAGGAGTAGGGTTAACCATAACTGAATCTCGCCTTGTGGTTGATGTGCTTTTGCAATAGATTAGTTTTTTTTTGTGTACTCATGTGTATTTGCTTCTTGTATGAGCGCATCAATAGTTTATTATTATTATTATTATTATTATTATTATTTCAATGTAATTTGACTAATGCATCCTCGTGGCTGTAACCCATAGCACCATAGTTGGTTATAAATAAGTAATTTATTTTGTACGGATAACTAGGAATTCCAGCTATACTATAATAGGCAGTACATTATTCAAATTTTTATATTTAACTTCTGTTTCATGACATAGTTACTCCACAGCAATTTCTCGGTTCCAAATACTTCGCTTTATGTGGTGTGGTATCTGAGTATTGTACAGTACTATCAGTTGTATTAACATGAATTGATTTTTCGTCATTTATTTTTATCCTCCATTGTTTAATCTAATTGCTGACTTCATGTACAACTTGTTGCAAGATCCCTGTTGTTTTCTTGATGGTTTTATCTACCATGACTATAGCTGTGTTGTTTGTGAACGTGTCAGTTATATTATTTTCTGCTTGTGGGGTATCACAGTTATACAGTAAGTACAGTTCAGCCCTACTACACTCCACTATGGTACCCCGGCCTTTATTTCATACAAGTCTGAGTAGTCGCTTTCTTGTTTGACTTTAAACAGTTTAGTAGAGCTAAAAGATTCCAGAAAAATAAAATTGGCAGGGTTAAAAAACAAGATGATAGTGGTAAATTGGTAAATTCGCCGATGAGGTACAGAATGACAATGGCAAAAGACTCTTAGAGCTCTGTAGCCAATATGACATGGTATGCACGTAAGGACTGCCATCGTTTTACTTGGGAAAGACCGTCGATGCAACAGAAGACAGTTAGCGATTACGTGATTACCAAGAAAATCTCAAACCTCCAAATACAGGATTCGAGAGTAAAAAGAGCAGCCAATTGTGGAACCGACCATCATCTGGTAGTATCCAAAATATCAGGTAACCAAATAAGTTCGTGCGGTTTTTGTATACAGCAGAGTGCATGAATATTTGTTACGTTGGTGATCGGTAGCACTTGTTTGTTATCTGTCATCTACTTTAGTATGAATCCTTCTTTTATCGGATACATACACATTTGGTGGCAATTGTTTTATTCCTAGTTTTAAATAGTTGAAAATTGCAACGAATGAGGCTTTAATTCGAAGTTGTTTACTCTATGAGTACAAACTCGTTACCAAAACCGCAGTGGCTGCGCTAAAAATATATACCGCATTCGGAGATGATGCCGTAAGTGATCTAACAGCAGAAAAGTGGTTCAAGAAATTTTCTTTGGGAGATCTCAGCTTGACCGATGAAACACGCTCTGGGAGACCGAAGATCATTAACAAAGAGGATATTCAACAGGCTGTGGAGGCAAATGCCAGGACAACTTGCCCAGAGCTTGCAGAAAGGTTCAACGTGAGTGATGAAATAATTTGTTTGCACCTTCATCAGCTAGGAAAGACGTGGAAGTTAAGCAAATGAGTCCCACATGAATTGTCAAATGATAACAAATTAAGTCGTCTTACCATTTATTTGGCAAACATTTCACGCAGCGATAATGAACCTTTTCTTGATCGGTTGTTAACCTACGACGAAAAGCGGATATTGTACTCAAATTCTAAGCGTTCGTATCATTGGTTGCCGCCTACTGATTCGGTACCACACACCCAAGGCTTCCTTGCATCCAAATAACATTTTATTGTGTGTTTGGAGGACAGCAACCGGAATTGTCCATTATGAGTTTTTGAAAACTGGTCAAACCATCACTGTTAACTTGTATTGTGAACAGCTTCAGCGAGTACAAGCAGCACTTATCCAAAAACAGCCTTCTTTGATTAATCGAAAGAAAGTGGTAATCTTACAGGATAACGCCAGGCCGCATACCACAAGAGTGACCCGGGAAAAAAATTGCGAACTTTACTGGTAAACGTTACCACACCGTTTATAGTCGCCTGACATTTCGCCAAGTGATTACCATCTTTTCTCGTCTTTTGACAACTGTATGAGGCATAGGCAGTTCATAACTCGAGTTGATGTAATAAATGCAGTCCGTCAATTTTTTTATTCAAAATCCATAAAGTTCTGCAATACTGGCATATAAAAATTGGTGTCACGTTGGCAAAATGTCATTGAGTGTGATGGTAATTACTTTAATGAATAATAGTGTATTATTGTTTCTTAATAAATATTTATATTTTACCATAAAAAAACGCACGAACTTATTTGGTTACCTGATAGTTTATCCTTTTTCAGTGAAGCACAATAAAAAAAATAAGAGAAAAAAATTAATAATGAGCATCCAAACATAAATAGGGTCACTCAAATCAATAACAAACGCTATAAATTATATTTATTACAACAACCAAGTATTCAAGACTTTTATCAAAGACGATTAACAACGGAACTAGATAATATGTTACCATCACAATCAATAGAAGGAGAACATGAGAATGTTAAAATAGCTATATATAAAAGTGCTGCAGAAGCGCTTGCACAATACACTCGTGAAAAACATAAAAACAATAACATTATGGCTTACAGATACTGTAAAACAGCTGATTAAGGAAAAATCGAGCTTTATTGAAAATTTTTAACAAACAGAACAGAAAGCAATAATCAAAATTATAACAAAAATAGAGAACTAGGGAATAAGATTATAGAAGGAAAGAATACATTTTGGAAAAGCAAATGCAATCAGACAAACACATACATAGGAGGATCACGATCAACTGAAGTCTGGAAAACAAAAATATGAAAACAGGTAACAATATTAATAAGTGGAAAGAATATTGTATATATATAATCTTTTTTTTTTTAAATTTATTATAGCTGGCTCTGCAATGAAGTATGCAATACACGGCTAAGTTATAATACAATAAAAACTAACAGTAATTACTTAATTTATGGATAAACAGTAAGGGATTGAGGATTAAGTGATAACACATACCTCTATCATAATTACAGGTTTTGGTGATTGTTTTTTTTTATAGTAAGTCCTGTGGTAATTTACGCTTGAGACGTGTGTGAATGTCTTTTTGCCCGAGTTCGAACTTTATGGCATTTGAACAGAAAACTAGGTTTTGAAAGAACTTCACTGTAGTTTTTTTAATAAACTCAGTTATAAGAGGGACACTTAACTCCTTGTGTATTTGGGTATTACGCACAAACCACGGACACTTGATTGCAATTCGTAGCACTTTGTTTTGCATTGTTTGAAGTTTCTTCATCGATGTTTGTGATGTGGTGCACCATATTGGACAAGCATAAGTAAGTAGTGGTCTGAGAATTCCTTTATAGATGAGTACTATGCATTCCGCTCTAAGATGAGACTTACGGTTGATAAGCGGATATAATGCACCCAATCTGTTGTGGCACTCGTTGAGTTTTTTATTTGTGTGATACCCCCAGTTCAGCTTCGCATCTAAATACACTCCTAAATATTTTACTGCTGTATCCTTAGGGTTCCACTCTATTTCATTATTATTTATTTTAATTTTTGGAGGATGGTTATATCGTTTGAGGGTAAACATTTTAATTTGGCATTTATCAGGATTGATGTTAATTTTCCATTTTGTGAACCATTCAGATATAATAGTTGTGGAGTTTTGAGCGAGTTCAATTGCAGATTCAGCACGGGGACTTTGTGCCATTATAGCCGTATCGTCGGAAAACATGGCTAGTGTGGAAGGAATTGCTGTTGGAATGTCATAAACGAACAGATTAAATAACGTAGGACCCAAAATACTACCTTGCGGGACTCCCGCCTCTATAGATTTTAAACTAGATAATGTTGAGTTCACTCTGACTTTAAATGATCTGTTGTTGAGGAAGGATTGAATGATTTTAATTAGGTAGAGTGGAGTGAGTGTTTATAACAATCAATTTGTAGAGGAGTCCATCATGCTAGACCTTATCGAAAGCTCTTTCCAGGTCAATGAAAACAGCAACAGTAAATTCTTTGTTCTCAAATCCTCTTTCAATTGTTTCAATTATTCTAAGCAGTTGAGGAGGTTGAGTGAGCTGCTCGAAAGCCGAATTGATGAGGGGGGACAATTTCTTTACGCTGGAGGTCATCTTGCAATCGGGTAAGTATTACTTTTTCAAAGAGTTTGGCCAAGGTTGGCAATAGACTAATGGGTCTATAACTGTCCAGATTATCCTTGGGTTTTCCTACTTTATAGATGGGTAGTATAATTGCAGTTTTCCAAGAAGTCGGAAAGTGTCCGAGTCTGAGACAGGCATTATAGATTGAGGTTAGGTATGCCAGTGCCTTTTTGGTGAGGTGCTTTAACATGGCATTGGTGATGAGGTCAAGTCCAGGAGACTTGCGGTTAGGTAATAGTTTAATGAGGGATTTAATTTCTTCAGCGGATGCTGGAGCTATTTCATCATTATCTTGTAAATTTAGAGTATCAATTGCACTTGTTACTTGGGTTTCAAGCAGTTCATCATGTGCCCCAGTATTTGGTGTGAACACTTGTTCGAGATGTGTTGCTAATATATCAGCTTTTTCTTCTTCAGAGGAGTGTGTGCTGTTATTAGATACCATTGGATAAATTATGTTCTGTTGTCTTAAGATCCTTTTGGTGGCAAGCCACATGGAAGGATCACACGGTTGTATTTCATCAAGGTAGGAATTATATCTCTGGATTCTGAGTCTGTCAAGTTTGTGCTTGACTAAATGACAGTGTTGGTTATACAGAGTTTTGAGGTATGGTAACCGAGTTCTCTGCCATTCCCTTGTTTTTCCTTTTAATTAGGTCTAGTATATACTTGGGAGTTCTAATATGGTCGGGAACTTTCCTATGTTTCCATGGTGAGGTTGATTCTTGCATACTTTCTTGTAAAGCCGTTGTGTATTTTAATACAGCATCGTCTAGTTCCGAGGGTGTATTCAGTGGACCCATCGGTTTCATTTTTTGATTGAATGTTGTCTTGAATGTGTCCCAATCTGTTTTACCACAAGCTAGTCTAGGCGGAGGAAGTGTGTTTTGTGGTGTGCTGTGGAAGTTAACAACGACTGGAAGATGATCAGAATCTAGTTCGGAATGTACTGTTTGATACACAGGGGTAACAATATTTGTATGCAGAATGACGTCTAATATGTCGGGTTGATGATTCGGTCGATACGGGTAGTAAGTATATTTATCCGGGGCAGATATATTGATACCGTGGTCAGCCAAGATGTTATATAATTTGATTCCATCGGGGTTATTAGCACGGCATCCCCATATAGAGATTTTTGCATTTAAGTCTCCGAGAACTAAAGTGGGCTCATCTTGATTGAACAGTTTGCCAATTTCCCCTTCGACTAGCCGTTTATTTGGCGGTTTGTAGGCAGATGTAATAATTAAGGGGGTATTATTTTCCATATAGAGTTTAATAGCAATGGCTTCGATATTGTGGAGGTCTTCGAAATGGAGGAGGTGATGTCTGAATTTCTTTTTGATTATGATTGCTACACCACCTGATGCAATCACTGCTTCTCTATCTTTCCGGTATACATGATATCCAGGGATCCTAATCCTTTCTGTGCTAACGAAGTGTGTCTCGGTAATACACGCAATATCAACGTTGTGCCTTATCATAAATTCGATAAAAATTGTGCGTTGTGATTTGAGACCATTGGCATTCCAATTAGTCACTGTTAAATTATTTATTAGTGGGGTACTATTTGGGTCCATTGGTTAATAATGTCGGGAGTAGTGTTGTTATAAATGGCATTAATTGGTCTAGGTGTGGGATTAACAGCTCTATAATTTTCTGGACTATCGTTCCTGTTTAATTTCATCTTCTGTGAGGGAGACAGGGACGTTTCGGATTATTACAGATAAGTTATTTACTTCTGGGTTTTTAAACATGTGGTAGCTTAATTTGATATCGTTATAATGCTTTGTCATTACTCGATAATCGTCTATCATCATCATCATCAATCCTTTCAGTCCCGCAGAACTATAGGTCGCCATCGGCGTTTCGAGACAGTTTGAATAATTAGTACAAGGTTGTCGGTCTTGCACTAATGCACAACTTTACTATTCACTTTGCTTCCACTTTAATTTAATTTCTTTGTATCACTTTGTATAACTTTGGTTGCTTTTAACGTAGCACTGTTCACGTAAATTTAACTTCAACTAATTTGTTGAGTGGTTAATCGACTATACTTGAAAGATTTACTCTTAATTGTTTATTTCTAATTACTGTAGTGAATTCTTTCTTGGCCTTTTCCTTGAGGTCGGAAATGATTTCTTGGTATTTTAATTTGTCTGCATTGTGCAGATAAATTGGCGGAATCTTAATTTGTTTTTCTTTTTTATCTCCAGGTTGTTGCGATGTAGATTCAGAGGTATTCATAGAATTTAGTGCTGCAGCGAGTTCACCTTGATAAATTATTTTGCCTGCATTCTCGATTTGTTTTGCCGTAACAAGGAATTTATTGTTGGTTATTAATGTTTCTGGTTCAAATAAATACTTTTTATTTATTTCTGGTACAGGTGGTGATAGGTCAGCTCTGGTTCGTTTAAGGTAATTGTTACTCATCTTGATTAAAGAACCCCTCTGCAGGGGTTCTTGTTAATAATGTTTTATTTTTAAATTCAGGGTGTACTTAATTTATGAATACACAGATAATAAAAGAATAATGTTTACCAAATAAGTTGAGGCAGATAATCTCGTAGTTATCGCTCGCGATAAACGTTGTCACTTGCACAGTCTAGCACTTGTTAACGCTTTGAAATCCAAATGGCAACTTATATATAATCTGTAACCTCTTATACCATTTGCAGTGTCGGGGTGCCGTGCGCACCGAGCCGCTCAGGGCATGTGCATTTTTAAATTCGGCAGAGGTACTTGAGGTAGTGGAGCCTGTCTAAGCTAGAACACTACGCCCGCTCTCCAGATGCTCACCCATTCAAGTACTAACCAAGCAACCTGGAGTGGAATTTTTCAAATTCAACACTATCCTATAAGCATGCCCTATTCTAATAAATGTTCTCGCATGCTTATATTAAAATAAATACATTTTTAACGTTTTTAATATATAACAATAAAAAATGTAATCATTTACACAAATTCCACATCAACTAGAATATAACGTATATGTAAGTATACAGGTTTACTGAAATAAAGTGTTCGCTAATCTATTTTATTCTTTTCAGACATGTAATTTCAATTTATATAAAACATTTAAAACAACTGATGAAGCTACCATAAGTAGCAAAACGTTTTGTAATATATACTTTTTTAAAATATTAAATATGTTACGATTTGTTGATCTTTATTTATTCATGCAATAATAAAAATCGTGCAGTAATTTAAAATATTACTTTAAAAGTTTTTTGACTTATATAATCTCCTAAACAATAATTTTTGTTATTGTCAATAATATATATGATCTAAATGACCGTATGGGATCTCGGTGAGACCCCAGCGACTAATTTTGAATTTTTTTAAACAAAAATAAATTAGAATTGCACAATTTTTTCCGAAAATAAATAAACAAAATTTACATTAACAGAAATAAGCTAGAGAAAAATTATTAAAGGAATAAAAAACTGTCCGGGGTTCTAAGAAGACCCGCGTGGTAGTTTAAGGGTTAAACATGCATTTTTATGTACAAGGAGCCAACATCTGGTTTTTGCAAATTGCCTTTTTGTTAGTATTTGTGTAAGACAAACTACTATTATGCTTTTTCTTCCTAACAATTCTAATCCAGTTCTTCATTTTTTTTGCTTTTTATCTACTTTTCTATGAAACTAGAATTATCTTTACTGTGTTCTATTAAATGATTTCCTGATATATAACTATCATCGGAACAGCATTCATTGTAAGTAGACTTTGTATTAAACAAATAGGAAATCTTTAATGCAACTTTAGCCCCAATTAACCATCTTTGTTTCTCTTACCATTTGCAAAATCCTAATGATGAGCATCAAAATTGAATAACCCTGTATGTAGGTACTCCAAATATACAAAAATAAACAAATTGAAACTGAAATTGTTATATTTATTGCTTATTCTCCTAACCGAACACCTCCCATACCCGGACTACAAGCGTCCGTTTATGAAAGTTTTCACTGTAGGTGTCTTTGGTATTTACATACTATAAAATAAAGTTATAAGACAGGTACAATAATAAAATATACAACAACAACACGACTTACAAAAAGCCACAGATATTATTAAATCGGTGTCAAATGTTTCTACAGATAAAATTAGAGTAACTAGACTTGGCAAAAGGCAAGATGGTTCGAAACGTCTACTAAAAGTTAGCTTTACAAACCAGTTGGATGCTATCAATGTCTTGAAACGCAAAGATAAAGTGCCAAGTGCGTTCTCCGTAAAAATGTTTCATGATCAAACTCCCATGCAAAGAGACCATCTGAATGGTCTTCGTAAAGAACTGGAAGACAGAAAAAGTAATGGAGAAGAACACCTCACGATTAAGTATATACGGGGTACTCCCAAAATTGTGACCCTCGCTCCTCCAAAACTCTAATCACAACAAATATTCATATCATATCTTATTTATACACTAACATATACTCACTACTATCAAAATTCAGCGAGTTATTGGCTTTCGTAGAAAGATTAAAACCTACTTTCATACTACTATCAGAAACTTGGTTAAATACCTCGATCGTAGACAATGGGATTAACATTCCTGGCTTCAACTTACTACGAGCAGACAGGAAGGATCGACGAGGTGGAGGCGTGTGTATATATATTGCAAAAAATATTCCCACCGGTGAAGTCTGTTGTGAAGTAATTGACGAATTTCCCACTGGCAACATCAATTCTCTTGGCTAAAGATCGGGCTGCTTAAGCATAATTTCCTAATTGCTTGTGTGTACCGTCCACCAAACTCTCCACTTGAAGACAACATTCTTATGCTAAGCTCTATTAAGTCTGCTGTAGAAAATATAGTAATGTACTAATATTTGGAGATTTTAACTTCCCAAGTATAACCTGACCTAACCCTATTCTTCCGCAAGGAAATTCTCGAGCGACTTTATTTTTAAATACGTACTACGACTGTAATCTATTTTAATTAGTAAACCAACCTACTAGATATAGAATCGGAAATAATCCATCGCTCTTAGATCTGATACTCACCACTGACAAAAACTTACTATCAGAAGTTCTTTTTGATTCACCTATTGGTTCCAGCGACCATTCAACTATAATTGCAACTATGCAACTGCATGCAAAATTAACAGAGCCGGATTAAGAATTTTGAGGCCCAGGGCTAAATTTTTTTAGAGGCCCCATTCCCATTTATGCACGGGTACAAAGGGATCTAAATGATTAGAAACCGCACTAGATTATAACCTTCGAATCTTTTCGAGGCCCCCGAAATTCGGTGGCCCGGGGCTGCAGCCCCCTTAGCCCCCCCTTTAATCCGGCTCTGAAAAGTAAGCAATAGGGAAAAACCTAAAATGCGAAACTACTGGTCCGCAAACTACGATGATATAAATAACTTTTTAAGATCGCTTAAGATGGAAACACTCTTAACTGATACGGACGTTGAAAGGAATTGGACAGTGATATCTGATGCATTAACCATGGCAGTAACTTTTTATGTACCGTTTGTTAATCAAAAACGTAACATAAATAAACCTTGGATGTCTAGGCCAATTTTGAAACTAATTAAGAGAAAACGAACATTGTGGGATCGCTACAAACGCACAAAATTGCAGCGTGATTATTTTTCGTATCGACACGTTAGTAATGCTACAACTGATAAAATTAGAGTTGCCCGCTTCGCTTATGAGCACAAACTTGTTGAACCTGGTAACCAGAAAAACTTTTTAAAATATTTGAAGAGTAACCTAACTTCTCGAGTATCTTCCTTCTCCCTGAAAAATAGCGACGGATCTGTACAAACCAATCCTGAATTAGTAACCAACATATTCGCAGAGAGATTTCTTCAGTCCTTTGTCAAAGAACCTTCTGGAAACCTGCCAAGTCTCCGTCCTTCCAATCCAGTAGAAAACCAAATAGCTGCATTTACAGTAACTTCAGAAGAAGTGATTAAAATCATCGAATCATTGGATCTCCATTCATCTCCAGGGTCCGATGAAATCTCCCCTCATTTACTGAAACGGTGTTCCCATGCATTGGCAGATTCGCTAACTATGTTATTTAATAGTTGTCTTCGAACTGCTTCTATTCCAGCTTCATGGAAGCACTCATTAATCGTCCCAGTATATAAAAAGGGGGACAAGCTGGAACCTGGTAACCACAGGCCGATTAGTTTGACTTGTATTGTGTGTAAGTGTTTTGAAAAACTAGTGGTTAAACGGCTTATGGAATTTCTCAATGCCAATGGTGTAATTCCATCAAACCACCACGGGTTTTCTCCTGGAAAGTCCGTGGTAACCAACCTCTTATCAAACTTAAACCTTTGGACCAACGCAGTAAATCAGGGAAAATGCATTGATATCATATATCTGGACTACGAAAAAGCTTTTGACCGAGTACCTATTCGAAGACTAATCCTTAAATTAGAACATTTTGGGATACGCGGAGCTACTGCTACTAGAAGATTTTTTATCAAATCGAACGTTTTCAGTGCGTATACATTAAACTACATCAAAGCCTCTTCCAGTACTCAGCGGAGTTCCTCAGGGCTCTGTCCTGGGTCCGATTCTATTTTTAATATTTATCAGCGACTTATCCAGCAACATGAAATCATCCGTAATCTTTTTTGCCGATGACACTAAAATGTTTTTTTCACCCACCGATCTTCCAAACAACACTCTTGTTAAAGATCTAAATGGCTACTTTCTTTAAACTCTGATAAGTGTACAGTACTGCATATAGGTCACAACAATTTGTTTAGTTTTATTAATTGATTGTTAATTTTTTATTAACTTTTGTTTTATAATTATCCTATATTATTTTATAATCATTTTGTTAATTTTATTAATTGATGGTTGATTTTCTAGTTAACTTTTTTTTTTTTTTTAATAATTATCCTATTTGATTTCGTAATAATTTTGTAAATTTTATTAACTTATTGTTGATTTTCTTCTTTTTATATGTAATTATCTGGGGATTTTGGAAGTAATTTTGTTAATTTTATTAATTATGTTTGTTTTGTACTTAACCCATTAATTTTAATTTTGTTTTATACTTTATACTCTGCACACTATATGTATGTATGAGGAAAGTTGTATTGGCACTGCCGCCTACTTTCAATAAATAATAATAATAATAATTTAACATAATACTCTATACGAAGTGGTGCTATTTATCTTTCTGTCAATTCTTGATGATCTTCAAACTGGTGTTTTATCTAAACATAATTATAAAACAAAAAAAAATCATAAGATTACTTCCCAATCCATACTTACTGATAATATCTTCGCTAAAAGCTATTAAATCCGAGGAATTTTTGTTTTCTTTATCTACATCTGAAGAGTTTGTATTCTTGAAGAGCACAACTTTTGACTTTTGCCTACTAGATTTTGTTCTGCCTGCTTTTAATATACTCCTCGGAGCTTCCAATGGTGTCGAATACTAAAAATGACATTTTTAGTAAGCAATCTCTGCGATACCATTATTACTTACAGCCGATTTTTCTGCAGACTTTGCTATTTGCAAACCTTGTATGAGTTCTTTCAGATCAAAACTGGAAGTTGCTGGTTTCTTAGAGGCCTGCTTTTTTGGGTCGCCCTTTCTTCTCTGTCTGGGTTATCTGGCAGTATTTCTTTCCAGTTCTGTTTAAGACGCTTGAGGTTATCAAATCTTTGGTCAAGATTGTTAATCTATTAATAGAGACATTATTAAGCAGATGCATAAACTTGATAGCTTAAAATTTACACACTATTTCATGCATAAACACAATGTAAAAAAAATAAAACTAAAAAACCTTAATCTATACCTAATGATGAGTTTTCACTTATAAATTGACTAAATCATCAGATCTAGTGTAATTTCTCTAAATCTGGCAACGTCGAGATAACATAAAACGTCACGGAGATATTCTGTTCACACACAGACAGACAGACAGACCAACAAACAAAAACATTTTTTTTTGGGTTCAGGAGACTCTAAAACGTGAAGATCTGTTGAAAACTCAATGTCGAAGTTTTGGGGTGAATCCAATACTTCCTTTATCGTAAAAGGAAGTAAAAATATACAGCAAAATATGAAAAACAAAACGTGGTCTAAAAAACTTCATTGTTGAAAGCCAAGGTGACCAATTAAGTTAGATAGGTACTTAACAAACAACTCGTTTGATCAAAATTATGGGGCCTATCTATATTTTTTCAACATGATTAAGAAGTTGATGGCCGACAAGTAAGGTGTGTGAGTTTGCTGCTCTTGACTAAATGTATTCTATTTGCAACATCTAAACAATTTAGCTTTTAAAAAAAGCTGATGTATCAATAAAAGTGCATAATAGTGATGGTGTGCACTGTTCATAAAAACAACGGGGTTAACCCGAGTAAGCAAAAACGAAATTAAAGATATCGTGAATGATACGGTGCAAGCGTTAGCAGATAGGGCGTTCAGTAAATTTAGTGAAAAACTGGAAGAATTAAAAGGATTATATGAACAACGCCTACAAGAAGTCACTAATCAATTTGAAGAAAAACTAGACAATCTTGAGCAGTACACGAGGCACAATAGCGTACGTGTATTTGATGTCCCTGAGAAGATAAGTGATAATTTGGAATGCGAATTAATTCAAATGTTTAAGGATGAAACAAATATTGTACTTGAGCAGAATTTTATAGACCGTTGTCACCGACTGGGTACAAAACAAAAAGATAAGCATAGACTAGTAATAATAAAGTTTATTAGTTACAAATATCATAAAATGGTTCTTCGAAATAGAAAAAAATGTCCAATGTATTTGTGTAGCTGAAGATTTAACCTGGAAAAAATACAAACCTTTATAAACTTGCAGCCAAAAAATTTGGTTTTTGAAGCGTCTGGACAGCAGATAGAACTATAAAGGTGAAGTTCAGTGACAAAATCTACAGAATACGGGAAGGAATCGGACAACTTCGAAGCCATAAAATGAATTTATGCAGTTAAAAGAGATAATTACCTTTCTTATAATTCTTTCTTATTTTAGTTATAGATAATACTAGAACGCGCGTAGCCAGCCTACGTCTGGCTGCGTGTGGCGGCGCCACGTGCTTACGGTCGGCATGTGTGCTTACAGAAACCTGCGCTTATAGAAACCGATATAGCAAGCGCACGTGTGGTAGTAGTATGCAGGCCCTTCATGCTGCGTGTGCCGGCGCCACTTGTGCTTACGGTCTGGTGGCCGGCTGCATCGGCTCTTATAATATAAGATGTTTTTCCTTTCATTTTTAAATTAGGTACTAATAACTAGCTTTTGCGGCATTTATATTATTTGGTTTTGTTATATCATTATCCAGAATTAACAGTAGCGCCTGCTGATGTAGGCGTTTATTGCTGGCATATATTTTTTTTCTTTGTTGTTGATAAAGAAATTGTTTTCAGTTATTATTGATATTGTTTATTTTTATTATATTTTAATTTAAGTAACGTTATGTTATTATTGCTACACATTTAATGAAAATAATAATGAACGTCTTTTTGTGTAAGTCGCACTAAGATTTGTGTTTTTATGTTAGTGTTGCTCCTACAGCGCAGCAATCTACTAATTGTTAATGTTTACTTTCAAATTTTGGTCAATTGGCGGACGTTTGTTGCTATTTTTATTGCTCTTATTATATCACCATAGTAATTTAAATATTTTTTCATGAATAACTTTTAGAATAAATTTAGTATTGTGTATTTTTAATTTGGCTATAAAATCGTTAATACCTGAAAGATTTCGATAAAATTTAGTACAGTACCGTTTTGAGGGGTGGCAGATCCAGTGGCGTGACCAGATTTTTTCTAAAAATTCGCTAATATGATTTCTTGAAATTTTACTACTTAACACTAATCTAGTAGGCCTTGGATTTTGTAGGAACGTGGAGCTTTTGACTCCAAAAATACAGTTCATCAAGCTCTACCATTTAAAAAAAATCCTGTTAAAATCGCACAATAAATAAAGATTTTACAGGGTGGCTCAAAAACAAATGGGTCACACTGTGTATAATTATAAAATTTTTCAGATATCATGTGGTTATGCCTGCCAAAAATGCGTTTAAAGTGGCGCATGAAAACATTCGTTCTCTACCCTCAAAATTTTCTTCATTTAAAGAATTGGTGCATCTTAATGACTAGGATGTTATAGCCATCTTCGAAACATGTCTGATATTGTAAATGATTCAATTAATATTGAACACTGTAATTTTTTTTCATAAAGATCGGCCTACAAGAGGAGGAGGTGTATGTGAAAAATAAATAGAGGTTGGTTCTAATGTGGAGCAAGTGTGGGTAAATATTTTTGTTGATAAAATATATTTTCTGTCGGAGTTCTTTATCATCCTCCAAATTATGATAAAAATGTATTCATTAAAGCCAAGCTCCTTCATGGGGTGTTAGTGCCTCACCATTATTATTATTATTTAAACAATCGTTACCTAACGTTATGTTAAAAAGCGAAAATATTATCTGTGTTGGGAGATTTTAACATTGATACATTTCAGGTTGAAGATGTTTGGGCGAGTCGATTATTGTCTTTGTGCGAATCCTTGGGTTTATTATAGACTTACCATCGCACGTTACAAAAACCAGGCCAACTCTTATTGATTTAATTTTTGTAAGTTGTATTGATGATGATTTGCAAAAAGAAGTAATGAATGTATCGCACATTATTGATCATGAACTTGTTTCGTGTGAGATAGGAGTTAATAATCAAATCCCTCAAAGTATACATTATACTTATAGGGACTTTAAAAACATAAATATTGATTAGTAGGCACATAGTAGCTGGATATTATTTCTTAATTCGGTTGCAAAAGGAATCAGCAGGTGTTTTTGTTGTTACATTTTACATTTAACAAAAACAACAAATGTTTAAAAATGGTCCATATATTTCGACACCTGGTGTCTTCTTCAGTGTTTTTTAAATAACATTTTAAAATTACAAATCTCTTATAAAAATACGTTACGATTTTCAAATTACAAAAAACACAGTATTACACATACACGATATTAAGCAAATGAAGAAATTAACTTTCCCATATGTCTATATATACCTGTTAGTCAATTGGTAATTAATAGTTTTATGCGTTTAAATTACTTATTTGTAAATACAAAACATTATCCAATTTTATGCATTATTGTGTAATTAGATGTTAAATTATTTCTGTAAAAGAAAAAAGTATTATAAACTGATATACTAGGGAAAATGATAAATGTACTCACTTTAAAATTTTCTTTATATAATCATTATTTTGAAAAATTGGTGCGATAATTTATGTATAATTTTATATTTGCATTTTTTGTAACAGCTTGGCAAATCGGTCATAATTGGGAAATCTTTAAATTGAAATACCTGTAAGAATTCATAGGATTAGCATTAATTACAAATTGATATTTATAAATGTGCGTGACAAACGGGAAAATAGCGAAGTCGTCAACGACCGCCGAGAGAACGCGAAATTACAATTTAGGAAAAGTGTTTAATACTAAAGTGCCGGGAACCCAAAAAAACAATAAGAACACCAACAAAAGATAAACAAAAAGTAAACTCCGAAAGTGCAAGAAACAGCCAACAGAAAATAACAACAAAAATGGAAATAATTATAAAGAAACTAGACGAACTAAAAGAAGAATTAAAACACGAATTTAACAAAAAACATGAGGAATCAAAAGAAGAATTTGCAAAACTAAAGGACGAATTCCAAAAAACAAAGACATTATGGGAAAAACAGGCAGAACAATGGAAGAGGGAAAGAGAGACACTGGAAAATAAAATAAGTAAACTGGAGGACAAATTAGTAAAACAGGAACGAGAAAAACGTAAGAACAATTTAATAATAAAAGGAGTGAACATAGAACAACGTAGGATAAAAGAGGGAGTAGAACAACTATTAAGACAAAAACTTGAAGCAGAGGTGGAAGTAAAAAGCGGTTACTCCATTAAAAATAAGGAAAACAACCAAATGATATGCGTGGAAATGAGCTCGTGGAAAGATAAAATGGAGATATTGGAAAAAAAAGGAATACTGAAGGGAACCAGAATCTACATTGAAAACGACCAAACATATGAAGAAAGGAGAATCCAGAAGGAAATACGGAATATAGCATGAGAGGAAAACGGAAAGGGTAGAAAAACGAGAGTGGGATACCAGGCAATAACAATAGATGGAAAAAGATACGTTTGGGATTCCGCCAAACAAGGGATCATAGAAGCCCCGCCAAAAAACTAAATAATACAAAAAGAGAGGAACTGAGATTAGGAACGACCCAAGCAATGAATAGGCAAACGAAGGCAAACGGATTAAAAATAAAAACAAAAGGGAAAAAGGACAAAAAGAGGACCACTGTGAAAATTGGGATATGGAACGTGAGAAGCATAAATGGGAAAGAAGAAGAAATAGTCGAAGAAATGAAACTACAAAAATTAGATTATCTAGGAATAACCGAAATAAAGAAGAAAGGAAGGGGTATAGAAGAATTGAAGGATGGTTACTGGCTATACTGGTCAGGTGTAGACACACAACAGAGAGGAGCTGAAGGAGTAGGATTAATAGTGAAACCAGAAAACACGAAAAATATATTAAAAGAAAAATACATAAACGAAAGATTACTAGCACTCGAAATAAAACTGGACGAGAATAGTAATTGGAATGTAATTATAGCATATGCACCAAACGACAACGCAAAGAAAGAGGAAAAAAACGAGTTCTTCGAGACACTGCAAACAGAAATAGATAGTGGAGAAGAAAATATTGTGGTGATGGGAGATATGAACGGAAGAGTAGGAAATGAAAACAGAAACAAAGAAAAATATATGGGAATATACGGAGAAAGAGTTAAAAATGACAACGGGAACAGATTAATAGAACTGTGCATGGGAAATGACCTTATCATAACAAATACAAAATTCAAACATAAAGATACACATAAATACACGAGGGAGGTAAAATCAAGAAACGAAAGATCAATTATCGACTACTTTTTAGTGAACACAGAAAACTGGAAAAGAATAAAAGATGTAAAAGTTAAACGACAAGCAGAAATAGGAAGTGATCACTACCTAGTACAGATGGAAATATTTACCAACAACAGCATAAAATACGATAAAAGGAAAAAGAAGATCACAGTAAAAATTAAAAGTTATAAATTGAAGAACACAGAAACCAGATCAATATACCAAGACAACCTAAAGAAACAGTTCGAACAGGAATCAAATCATGAGACAGGAATAGAAATCAAATGGCAACAATTTAAAGAAAACATTCTCGAAGCAGCAAAAGCAAGCTGCGGAGTGTCAAGAATTTCAAACACAGCTACAAAAAAAAGTAGATGGTGGTCACCATATATACAGAGCCAAGTAAAGAATAAGAAAATGAAATGGAAAAGATATATACAAACAGGAAAAGAAGAAGATTATAAT
The DNA here is from genome assembly GCA_940337035.1 of Agriotes lineatus. Lineage (NCBI taxonomy): Eukaryota > Metazoa > Arthropoda > Insecta > Coleoptera > Elateridae > Agriotes > Agriotes lineatus. The sequence continues at coordinate 24,590 of CALNHX010007375.1, forward strand.
ACATATAAATATGCTAGAAATGAAGTCAAACAAACAATCAAAAATGCAAAACAGCAGTCATGGGAAGAATTCGGATACAAGATGAAAGAAAATTATGCAGAAAACCAAAAGTTATTCTACAGCACATTAAAACAACTAAAGAAGAAAAAAACACCAAGACAAATGAATATAAAAGACAAAAGTGGAAATGTATTAACAGATGAGAAAGATATAATGAGAAGATGGAGAGAATATTTTGAAGAACTAACAGAGTTAAAGGAAGAAGGAGAATTGGAAGAAGAAAACAACAAAGAAGAACAAATAGAACATAATGAAGAAACAAATATACAACCAATAACACTGGAAGAAATTACACTAGCCATAAATAAGTTGAAATTAGGAAAGGCTCCAGGACCAGATGACATCACAGCAGAAATGGTAAAATATATGGAAAACAGCGGAAAAGAAAAATTACGGGACCTACTCAATGACATCATGAGAAAAAAAGAAATACCAAATGACTGGAAAGTAGGATTAATTCTGCCAGTACATAAAAAAGGCGATATGAAAACATGTTCGAACTACAGAGGCGTAACATTAACAAGCATACCAGGCAAAATCTTCACAAGAATAATAGAGAAAAGATTGAGAGAACACCTAGAACCAACATTAGAGGAATCACAACATGGATTTAGAAGAAACAGAAGCACTCAGGACCTAATATTCGTATTGAGACAACTGACAGAAAAACTACTCATGAAAGGGAAGGAACTACATATTTGTTATATCAACCTGAGAAAGGCTTTCGACAAAGTGAAAAGGAAAAACGTGTGGGAAAGTTTGGAAAGAAGAGGGATAGGAAGAGATATGATAAATATTATTAAAATACTATACAAAGACAACAGAAATAAAGTAAGAACTCTCAACAATGGATCTACAGAATTCGAGACGAAGATAGGATTAAAACAAGGATGTGTGTTAAGTCCACTGCTATTTTCTGTAATCATAGACGAAGCCATTAAGAAAAGTAAAAAAAGAAGTAATAGCATTGAAATAGGATACCGAAAAATGGAAAAAGTAGTATTACAAGAACTCATGTTCGCAGACGATATGTTACTGATAGCAGAGTCGGAAGAAAAATTACAACGGAATCTAACAAACTACAAAGAAGAACTAGAAAAAATAAATATGGAAATAAACATCGATAAAACAAAAACCATGATAATATCAACAAAAGAAAAGAAACATAAGATAGAAATAGAGGGAAAACCGCTCGAACAAGTTAAAAGCTATAAATACTTGGGAACATACATAGAAGAAAACGGAAGGATCGATACGGAAATAAATGAGAAAATAGGAAAAGCTGGAAAAATCTATAACACATTAAGAAACACCTTTCTAGGAAAACGAGAAATTCCAAAAAAAATTAAAACAGAAGTCTACAAAAAAGTAGTAAGATCGGCGCTAATATACGGGAGCGAATCATGGACTTTGACCGACAGAGACAAAGGAAGAATCACAGCTACAGAAATGCGATTTTTAAGAAAGATTGAAGGAATTACGAGGAGAGATAGAGTGAGAAATATGACAGTAATAAAAAACCTAGATATAAAGCCAATAACAACAATAGTAGAAGAGAGACAGCTAGGTTGGCTAGGACACCTTCACAGAATGGAAGATCACAGAGTGACGAAGCAAGTGTACGAAGTAAAGGCACAAGGCAAAAATAAAGTAGGACGACCACGACTAAGATGGGAAGAACAAACACGACAAGCTGCACTAAAAAGAAGAATTAAATGGGAAGAAGTAGGAAGATTAGCACAAGATAGGAAGAAATGGAAAAGGTCAACGAAAGAAAGCCCGACAATATAAGAGAAACAATATTAGATATAAACGTATAACTAAAACCAATTAAATTAAAGTAACTTAAGTACCTGTAAGTTTGGTATAAAATTTATATAAGTCCGACACCTAACGGTATAAGGACTAAAGATTAAATAAATTTATAAATGTACTCACTTTAAGTTACTGATTAATGTTTTGAAAGAATAGTAATTATTAATATATATACTCATACACCTCCAAACGGTATGTGCTTAGGTAATGTTCGCCTCCGTTTTGACGAGTTCGCCTCCGAAATCGGAGGCGAAGGCGTTTTGCGTTGTTTTCACTTCTAAAATTGCAATTTTGACTGCCTCTATCGTTTGGTAGATTTTTGTTCGGAGGTGTAAAAAACCTACATACACCTACACACATATACCATAGTTGGAGTTACTTCGCACAGGTGGCGCTGTTGTTTTGTACGCATAACACATGTAGGTCCTAATCGCCTCGTTACATCTGAAGTGCGAGTTGGCCTCATCTTACTGGCAACACTGCATGAGGCCAAGGACCGTAAATTAGGTAGAATAACACAGATCTCGCCCTGCATTTGCCAACTCATGCCCGACCCCCGCTAACCCCTTATTAAGAACTGCATCGCTGTGACGTCAGAACAAGGCAACCGAGTTTTGCTTATATTCGTGTTTTAGATGATTTTTTCTATTTTCGGCTGTTTTTGAGTACTTTTGATAATTTAAAAATTGTGTTTTAATTTGGGAGATATAAAACGTGTTTCTCTGTCTGTTGTCAAATCTTGCAGTCGATTTTTCAACCACACAGTCTCGTCATCTAATTACTAATTAGCATAATGAATGGATTCATAAGATTCCCATAAGCGGCTGGAGTAATAATAACTACCTTCCAATAGCCTAATGCATCGTCATATAATTGTAATGTTTGAAAAAATTAATGCCTCGTGATTTCACTTTTTTAGTCCAGTGCATTTAAGGTGCGACCTCGGAAAAAATCCTAGAGAGCTGAAATTTGGTTTACACCTACCTTTCGTCGTTTCAAATAAGGGTTGAGAAGTCCCTAACGATCCGTTGTACGCATAACTTTTTACGGTCTTCAGAAGGTCGATTTTTCGGTTTTTCAACTATATCTTCGTTCCTATCGACTTTACGACTACGAAGGTGCAATAATAAACGAAAGCTAATAAAATTCTCTATAAAAAAGGTTATCTATAGTTTTTACATACAAGTAACAGATTTCACGGAAATTTGGTTGGAAAGTTATGAATTTAGGAAATATATATATCTTCAATATTGTTAATGGGAGCAAAGACCCTTGCTCAAAGGCATACATAGAATCGATCTCTGGATTGTCAATGTTCTGGTCGCTTTCAATTTCGGTTACCTGCGAATCCTCCACTGGTGCAGCGTTCAAACAGGCTTGTCCATGACAATGACCGCAAATTGGTGTGCAGACGAGTCCCAAATTTTGACAGCCACATAATTGTCCTCAGCCTTTCGTGCAATTACAAATAATAATTTTTAGAAGACAGTCCGGAGCAGGAGGTGCTGATGATTTTTTACGTGCAATAAGTTGTCCTTCAATACCCATCCCCAATCTTCTGGATTGAATTTATCACCCAACCGAGTCTGTACTTGATAGTAGACTTGGTAGAGATGCTCTTCAGCTGCTTTGGCTGTAGGTGGTAATAGCTAAACTTTGCAAATTTGTATTTACCTACGGATTTAGCGAAGCACAAATTACAATAGTTGTGTATGGAATCTTCTTTAACTGCAGCGCCATGTATGCCCAAAAAATATAATAATCCATTATGAGCAATTGATTTGTGGCAAGCATCACTTTTATTGAAAACGTAAGCTGAATTCTGTAAGTCCTGTCTTTTTTGCAATAATTTCAGAGCTCCTGTTTTTCCCGTATGAAAAAAGCAGATGTTGTATCACAACCAGAGAACGCATGTAAAAATAAAATATGGTCCTTGCTCTTTTCATGTTGATAGAAACTTCGGGAAGAGAACGTTTTTTGCTAGACTGCTCCTTTGCCGAGTTTGAGAAAAAAATATTTCTCAACAGGTGTTCGAGCCGTTAAAATAACCAAAAGATCAATATCTTCTCCAACAACAACGGTTGTATTTGTAAATGAATGTTTCAGTGCTGTTTTAATAATGAGAACGTCAGCATCACCCTCAGCCTGTTCGGCGAGGAAATTTGTGGCTTTGAATTTCTCTGACAGCATCGAAAGCAATTTGCATTTGTTGTTGCTGTTAGAAAGAAACGTTTCCTGGCCGACGGTTACATTCATTGTCTCGTCAAAAATACGTCTGCAGATGAAGATGAAGATCGGCGAAGTTGTTCCATAGTTTTGCTGTTGTTATACCTATCAAAAACAATCACCGTCTTTTCAGCAAAATTTGTATGGACATAGTTAAAAACTAGCCAGTGAATTTTTTAAAAGCTTCATTTTCCATCGAAGTTTCTAATCCCTATATGTTCTGAATATACAAATGGGCCGATTTTGCATAAAGAAAATATCCTGCTGCTTGAAAATATGGTAGCATTTTTTTACAGTAGTTAAATGCATCTTCCAATTTCCCATTCTTTCTGCTTTTACAAATTCTTTTGCAACAGTAATCAGTACGAAATATTGTCACATATAATCTCATAAGAGCATTAATTCTTTCCGGAAATTTTTTTGAGTGCGGTCCAACAACGTCGTATTAATTTGCCCGAGCGGAACGCGAGGGCAAATTAGGACGTTGTTGGAATGCACGAAAATAATTTCCGGATATGAATTAATGCTCGAATGCAGATTCGGTAAGAAAATCGTAACGCCACAAACCGTCACAGTTAGGTTAGTCTACCTACAAAAAATTTCCAAGAAATTTTTTTATTGTCTTGGTTACGGCTCGTGAACTAATTTTTCTATTGGTCATTAATGAGTGTCGTACGATTTTCTTCACAATTTCGCAGTAGGGCTTTCATTTTGTAACTCAGAAATTTTGTCGCCAAATTTTTCAACTCACCAACATTATTTGACTGTTCAACGTCTTCAAAAGATAGCGATGCTTCGTCTTCAGGAGCAGAACAATGATATTTGCTAACCTCATGACTTTCCTACCGAATTTCCGTGAAGACTGTTGCTTGTATGTAAAAACTATTGATAGCCTTTTTTATAGAGAATTTTGTTACCTTTCTTTCGTTATTGTACATTCGTAGTCGTAAAGTCGATAGGAACGAAGATATAGTTGAAAAACCGAAAAATTGACCTTCTGAGCACTGTAAAAAGTTATGCGTACAACGGATCGTTGGGGACTTCTCAACCCTTATTTGGAACGACGAGAGGTATGTGTAAACCAAATTTCAGCTCTCTAGGATTTTTTCCGAGGTTACATCTATTTTTCGGATAAATGCACTGGACTATTTAGTCACAAAAGGACAAACATATTATGATAAACAGACTTGGTCTTAAATTGACTTTATTTATTGTAGTCGATTGCAAATTCTGTAAACTAAAACCTATTAACTAACATAAAATAGACAAATGAAATTTTTCAAGCCAACGATTTGCCTTTGTCAAAACGATAAAAGTTAAAAAATTACTTATATTTTGTGATAAAAAGTTAAGTCGTGGGGCGCTCATTTCTCTCTTATGTGAGATTATTTTTAGTGACACTTAACACTTTTATCACAAAATGTTATAAGTGAACAAAATATTTTCTATTTTGTACGTTTTGACAAAGTAAAATCGTCGACTTTATATTTGTTGACTTTATTGAAATTCCACGTGTGGCGTACATTATGGCAGAGGTTTAGTATAAATAAAATATCGTAGAATTAATTGAGTCATAGTATTTTTTATGCCAGAGGTTCCTCTCCCATATACATCTACTAGTAGTTCGAGTAAAACGATATAATTTCCTATAAATGTATAGAAGAAAAAAAAATAGACGCCCCCAACAATACTGCTAATATCTATTTCACTATCTGACATAAGTTTTTGCATCTATTTTAATAACTTTAAAAACTTTTCTGACTTACGGCAAGCCCCTCATCTTCCTTAGATGAAGACCCTATAGGTATCGAATAGAGACATTTACTTGCCACTATTTAAAAATATAATTTATTTGAGTAAAATATTCTCGTACGGAGAAACATTTTTCTATGTGATAATTACATCAAATGCTACCTACTGAAAACTTACCATTTCTCTTTATTTATTTTTCAGAGTTTCAATGAAAATAATACCACTACTTCATTCACAAGTATAATGACAATTCTAGGTTTAATAACCACAAAACTAGTTTATAACAAAATGTAAAACATAAACATAAGGAAATACAGGTAGGTAATTATATAAGTAACGAAAATAAAATAAAAAACTACATGGCATTTCTTCATATATAGTATGTAATAATACTACTACTTGATTCACAAGTACCTATAATGAAAATTCAAGGTTTAATAAGTAATCACAAAATTAGTTTTTAAAAAAATGTAATCTTAAACAAAAAGAAACATAGGTACTAACGAAAGTACACTATGGAACTACCTGCGATTTTTAAGATGCATTTACATGATGTTGCAAATATAGAGTGTGGAAATTATATCGTTTGTGTTAATGCTTGTTTTTGGAAAAAAAAAACATTTCAAAGAACTATGCAATTCACATTGCAGCGCATATATTAAAGGTACTTTAATTTTGTTTATATATTTGTTTAAATGTTATGACGTCATTTTTTTTTGTTAATTGACATTCTATATTTTTATTCATTTATTTCGGTAGCAAGTTTTAATTTGCGCTCAACAGAATAACATTTTTAATAGCTTACATTAGAAAAAAATTAAAAACTGCCTTAAAGTTCAAATAGTAAGGATGAATGAAATTAATGGACTAATTCTAGTTATCTGGGTTTAAAACAACAAAAGCCTTAGTTACGACAAAGAATATAGATAGGGGAAGAAGGACAGCCTATGGGTTATTAGCGTATTATTTAAAAGCTCCTCAGTTCTTGCCTGGCCCTCAAGCAGCCGCCGCCAGTACTAATGAACTTGTTCACGGCTGCGGTCGGACACGCATTTACAGATTCCTGTCGCATTTTTCCCAAGAACGCGTCTCAGCGTTGCCAAATTGCAAGGAAGTTACAGAGTTATGATTTTAACAGCTATTTGTATAAGAGCGAAATTGGCAATTTGATTTTGCGCTCAAAATATACACAAGATTTTATACAGAGTGGGGTCATTTTCAAAGTGCCACCATTGGCATCTCGGAAACGGTAAGAGATACAACTTCGGTCAAATGGGGAAAAAGGTGCACATTTATGAGGCCAATTTATTGACGCTTCTGTTTTTCCGAAAAAAACGCATAGCCTACTTGTTATAATCGAAAAACTGAAACTGGTCGATTTTTTCAACCATGCATTTTTCCGAAAAGCAGTTTATGAATTCAAGAAAAAATAGGCTGAGTCATAATGCTGTTCCCTTAAATTACAAAACTGCCATGCAGCCTGACCCCGCAACATCGCCAGTGTCGCCCAAAGAACTCGCATTGAAAAAAGAGATCATGCCAAGGGTCTATGGTAAAGCGACGTCTTATTCGGGCTCTTTTCATTTGGATGAAGATCATATTGCTTCGCCTAAGCAATTAGATGCAGATACCATACCGGATTCGTCTATGATACAGGTTAGTTCCTTTAAAAATGCCCGTTCTGTATACAGTGTGGTGATAACGTCCCGCACAATATTCATTATTTTCTTATTTAATGTTTTTTTGGAAAACCCCGAAACACGTCATTTTATTTTTTAAAAAGACTCAATTTTCCCTCTTATTTTGATAGATCTCCTCACCAGTTAAATGATGATGTAAAAAAATTAGTGCCCCTCGTAGGTAACAATTGTTTTGAGAAAAATACACATGAAGTTCAAACAATTCAGAATTTATTTTTAATGAAAATAAGAGCTATGACAAAAACTACCTAATTTTGATTTTAAAACATTTACCACTGTTTCACAAATGTGTCAAAATCAACAATTTAACGTTTCTAAGGAAACAGATGTGGTGCGTTATTTTAATTTAAAAAAATTCTGAATTTTTTGAACTTCATGTGTATTTTTCTCAAAAAATTGTTATGTGGGGTACTAATTTTTTATACGACCATTTAACTGGCGAGATCTATCAACATAAGGGGGGAAAATGGGATTTTCATTTGAAAAAATTAATAATGACGTCATAGCGCAGAAACAAAAGCCTCCCTCCCCTTCTATTTTTGAAAAATTAATTGTTTATTCTAATTGTCGTTACTATTTTGCTTCAAAGAATCAGAAAATAAAAAAATCGAATTTTTATGCCATACAAAATACGATTTTCAGGGACTTTTTACCTAACCATGTTAGGAGGCGGGATTTTACGATAGCGCTCAAGCAGCCGTTTTAGGAAAATAACCATACTGTTAAATGCAAAAGAAAATATGAACAATTTCCAATATGGGAAAGTCTAGGGACGGTGCCATGTCCACTTTTTAAAGAATAAAATTGACGTGTCAGGGTTTTCCCAAAAAACATTAAATAACAAAATTATTAATTTTGGTGGACCTTTATCACCACATTGTATAATAAAATTTTTAAATTTTCCATCGATAGTAGGTTAACACGATGTCCGATTATAGGAGCTTAAATCTTATAGTTTCCCCAAATTTGTTGCTCGATCTTCGTGTAGGTACTAATTAAATAAGGTGTAATTAGTTAAAATTTCTTTTAAAGTTTTATTAATTAAATCAAAACTAAATCCCAAGCAGTAAGTATACAGGGTGATCAATTTTCACTTCTTTAGGCGTTTTTATTCAATAACACAAAATGAACAAAGGTTGGCAGTTTCATAAAATACAGAAAAATTATTGACGTTTTGAATTCTCTGATAAATTGTGTAGAAATATGTAGGCAAAACAATGAGCTTGTAAAGCATTTTAATGGAGCCTACAGCATGAAAATCTTTTCTGTTATTAGTATGTTTTATTTTTGAAAACCATATTTCAACAGGCCATGTTAGAAATGCCAACACCTACCAAAACAAGAAAGCGCCGTAGTTCTATTGTGCTACGTCAAAAAATTGCAAAACTGCGAAGACAAGTGGCGGCACAAAATTTACAAATTTACCGTATGAAGAAGCAATGTGCACGAAAGGGGGCTAATTTAGATGTATTGGGCTTGAAACCAAAAACCGTTCGCGTCTTTGTAAATATGCAACTTTCTCACAAATCTAAACAACCTTGGACAGAAGCTGAACAAGAATTGACCTTAAATATGTACCACAAATCTCCAGCCCTCTACTTTTTTATGAGAGAAAAATTAAAATTTACTATGCCCTCCAAATCTACAATAGTTTCATGGTTAAGGTTAAACCAACTTAATACAGGCACCAGTACGGAACTAATGAAAAAACTGGCTGTTAAAGTTAACAGCATGACCGATGACGAAAAACAGTGTGTCGTATTACTTGACGAAATGCATTTAAAGAAAGGTCTAGAATATAATCCACGCCAAGATATGATTGAAGGTTTCGAAGATTTAGGACATCTTGGACGGAAAAGCAAAATCGGTAGTCATGCACTAGTGTTTATGGCAAGAAGACTTATTCACGAATGGAAGATTCCTGTCAGCTTTTATGTTTCTTTAGGTACCATTAAACATGGAGAGCTATCTTCCCTCATTATTAAAAACATCGAAGAGTTACAAAGAATAGGACTTAAAGTGCGTGCTGTTACTAGTGACCAAGCTGCTACAAATAGAGCTGCATTTTTAAATCTAGAAGTTACTGCAGAACAGCCGTATTTTTTTGTCTGCGACACAAAAATTTTTGCAATATATGATGTACCGCACTTGATAAAAAGCGTACGGAATAATCTCCTATCAAAGGATTTTTACGTGGAGGGCAAGCACTACAGTTTAACATGCTGGTTAAATTGCAGCATCCTACAGAGAGCTCCAACTGCGAAGTTGATGAAGATGCTGTTGTCAATATGGCGAATGTTGAAGTGCCAGAAAAAGATGTCATGGGATATGTTGAGGACATACCATATACAGTTGCTGAACAAACTGAATTAGCAGAAGATGGTGACCTCAGTTTACTCAGTGAGGTAATAGAAGTTTCAACACAACCAAATCAAGAAGCCACATTAGAATCTTGTGCGACGGTATATGTAGCTGGTTATGTCATTCATAAAACGCTTTTACGTTTTAATTGTGATCAGTGTCAAAATATGTGCAGCCGTGACTCTGTAGTGCAGCGGTCGGCAACCTTTTGGCAGGCAAGGGCCACATAGTGGCAAAATGAAGTGAAGGCGGGCCGCACTTATTCATAATTTTGATTATAGGTATACTATGTATATCGGGGTGATATTAAAAATGCGAAAACATTGTATTTAAATTTTATTAATATGCAGGAACAATGACAAAAAAATTAGGAAAAATAATAAAAATACGAGAACTATGTACAAAGTATATCTACCTACATATCAAGAGATCCAAAAAAAACTGTTCCTCAGCGGGCTTGGAAATTCAAACATTTGAATAATAAGTTGGTAGCACTGTAAGTCTATGTCCAATTCTAGGTTAGCAGGTTAGGTTTTGTGTCAGTTTTGACACAGACTGACGCAAAATCTAACCAGCTAACTGCAAATTTGACACAGACTTACAGTGCTACCAACATATTATTCAAACGTTTGAATTTCACAGCCCGCTGAGGAACAGTTTTTTTTTGGATCTCTCGATATAACTGTACCTATAAAAAATTTAGTGCGAACGGCTGAACGACCTTGGCTAGCGAGCGCTATGTTTACAAACAGAAACGTCAGTTATGTTGTGATTGCGTAGTGAGGTATTTTTGCCAGGACAAGGGCTGCAAAATTTCCATTTAAATTTGAAAGAAAATAATGAGAATGAGAATGGGCCTCATGAAGAATTTTGAGTTTGAGCATTTAACTCTTGTCAAAATTAGACTGATTTTTTTTAATTACTACTTTTGTATCACATTTCAGTGGCTATTTGTTTCAATAATTTCAAGGAATTACTGATTTTGAGAAAATGGTCATTTTAATTTCTTAACATTAAACTGCAGCAGAGTCGTTTCAGAATCCATGCTTTTAAAAAATTCATTCCTTTCTAGGTTATAATTAGAAGTAAACCCAAACACCGTCTTCTGCTAAGTAGTCAAGCGGAAATGAAGTGGAAATGGAGCGAAAATAAATTCGCTCCCAAAAATGGCGACTGCTGCCGAAGCGAAACCGAAGCGCTGTCGGTCAGCGAAGCGTTCAACGCAATCGCTACCTCAGCACTATGCCGGCTGAACTCTGTGTCTGTGATATTACATTCTTATTAAATGCACGCTCGCTTGAATTTTGCGCGCTCATGACGCAATTATTTAAATTTTAGGTAGGTATATAAGACTTTCATTTACAAAACAGTCGCGGGCCGCAAGACGGAGAGCAGCGGGCCGCATGCGGCCCGCGGGCCGCGGGTTGCCGACCACTGCTGTAGTGCATCATAATGAACTGTTTTTACAGCAAAAAGACTATGGTGCGGGCGACTGTGTTATTTACCTAAAAAAACCTTCAAGTATTTTAATAAAAATAGTTACGATGTTACTTGAACATTTTGAATATTATTTTAAAAATAGTAAGTCGTGTGTAAGTTTTAAGAAAACATTATTAGCATATAGTGTAAATAATATTAATAATAATAATAATATTGTCTTTATTTCTGCCACTTGTAAACGTACAAATTATCATGTAGATACGTAAATACATAGAACATAAATGTGCCTAAATAGACATTTTTTAATGCATCAAGTAAATGAGATATTCAAGGCGTACTGTTTTAGTAGCCGTACTCTATACGTATCAACTTCACAAGATACAATATTATTTTTGTTTTTATTTGCTTTTTAAAATATATCACTGTAAACTATATTAATCGTCAACATTACTTGAACAATAATTTCCTCTCGTATTAAAATGTTTAAATAAAATCCGTATATTGTTTATTAATGTTTTTTTTTCCATTATTTGTACATAGCTAATTCTATATTTATTATAGAATTTTGTGAGAATAAAGTGGGGACAATCCGTATTCCGTATAATCTTATGCTCATCGGTGAACCTTTGTTGAAATTATATTAGAAACCTCTTATGTAATTTTTATAGGTACCTAGCTACCCATTAAATGTTTAAAAGTGTTGCATGTGAAACTTATAAAACCTTTATTTTATTGGTACGAGTTCATCCGATTGACAATAAATGTTTTAAATAATAACAAAACAAACAAAAGAATATACACCTATATTTAATATTCTTTGTAACAAACTTAACTTAGATGTAAGCAGAATCAAACTACTTAAATATTCTTTGGCAGAATACAAGATTATTTCGGGTAGGTACAACCATTGTAAAACTATTGGAATTGTAGAGAGAAAGTTCTTGCAACACTGTTATAGCTCAAGAATGCTAATGACGCATTTACCTGAGGAATGCCACTGATAAGGTAATCGCTTTGACGCTATGAGCTTCCAGCGGCATTTTCGAACAAAATTGATATATTTAACCAAGTAAATAGTTATGCAACCCAAATCACAGCATATACTCTTTAGCCCATAAGGCTGTCCTTCTTCCCCTATCTATATTCTTTGGTCAGTCATAATAAAAACTCTGTAGGGACATTTCTCTCCTCTAGGGAATAATTCATTATGTCTGTCACGATTTTGGTATCGTAGAAACCGTGTTTTTTTCCCAGACGTGAAAATAGCTATTTATATATCTAGGGAGGAAATAAACCTTTGCTCCAGTGATATATATATGATTTTTTTTTCGAACGCATGTTATATAGAGCGAAATTAAAAAATTTTGCTTTGGGAAATCATTGTAGTGACTCTAGATTTCTGTAGTGACATTTTGTCTAATTTCCAAATTCACATAAGGATGTAAAGCTTTGGTGTGATATCCATGGTGACATAAACACAAATGCGGAAGCAAAAAATATTGGCTCCCGCCGGGAGTTAATAAAAATTGGCTCTCGCTGGTTGGAAGTTAACGGTTTTGTTTCCTAAAACTAGGGCACAAAAGCCGACTTTCTATACAGTGAGTAGAAAAAATATATTTTACACACTTTGAATTACCACTATGTGTGAAATCGATTACCTTTTAATCAAATTATACTAAAATATGATTTGGGAAAAGATACAATTTTTACTAGTCTTACACAATAACCCTTCCCTATGATTTAAATATTTTATCAGCATAAAACAAGCTATACAATTTAACTAATCTAACGTACATGTCCTGCAATAGTTCAACACTAAATTTTAAACATAAAAATTAAGTAAGCTGCTAATACTCTTCTTACGTAGGTACTACAGTTTCACTTTAAAAACGCAGGGAACAACATCCCTTTATCTTTGTAAGAGTTGGGATTGTTGCTAACTTAATACACGTCCAAGCAGAAACTTAATTACGAGTATAATTACAGGGATTTGGTAGGCTGGGAGATCGGGGTTGATAACTATTATGGCAGGCCTTTACTGCTCCAAATTTCTTGCTGTACAGAACAGGTCTTGTAAATCCCCTTTAAGTCTGATTTAATATCATTATTAAGAAAAATATATGAAACAAATACTTTTAATTTGTTCAGACTTTATAAAAAGGTATTCAAGTAGTTTAAAAAAATATTACAACTATTTAAATATTAACTCTTGTGTCTCACCTATATGTTCTCCCAATTCTATTTTTGTTGTGTGGGTAATATTCCGGTCTCTCCGAACCTTGGGGAGCTTTGCCATTGCACATTTTGTTACAGTTATTCGTCTGTGGATCTCTTCTTCGCATTGCCCGTTCTATCATCTATGATCTGTATCAGCCCGTTGTTGAGATAAGGATTATTTCTGTCGAGAAACAGTATTTTTGTTATTTTGCGATTACGTTGAAAACCATAGCGGCTGCTGTGGGTGTCTAGTTTGTCTACTTCCAAGTTGCATTTGTTTAAGGAGACCTTCAATAAGTCTGTGTTTGGTCAGCTTTTCTCAAAGTACCTTTTCCTCTGGAAATCCGATTGGGGAAGGGTTAAGCTTCGTATACTCCTTACTATATTGTTAGCCATAGGTTTTCATAGGAATAGAGTCTGGGTAGGTAGTTAAACCTTGTTTATTTCGATGATATATTTCAAACGCTTATCTGATATATAATACTTAAAAAGAATCAAAAATACAGATCTTTGGTTACAACCTAAAACGACATTTACGACAACGCGCCATCTCATAACCGTATTTAAGAAAAGCCACGGTAAGCTAGACTACTAGCGCCTACAATAACTCACAAAATCGAGAATGTAACTCACATGGACCGCTGTCCAGCTCAGAACAAGAGGTTCCGACTAGGCTCAGTGGAGCGAGGGGTTGTCGAACACAAGATAACATAAGGACAACGGTCTAATAAACGGTAAACAGATCTAAATTAATTAGGCGCCACCACAATTCCATCACGATAAAAGAGAATGCACAGGTAAACTCACTGAGGAACAAGGAAGCATATGCCGAGTTTGCCTAACGACTATAAACTTGGCAGTAATTTGGACAGCGAGCCGGTTCAGCATCATCGGCCCTACCTTTTCAAAATCCCCCTGATTAACTGCCCAAACTCATCTTACAATTGCAAAATATAAACACACAAATCGCATGCACAATAACAAAGTAAGCCACGGTTAAATTAACATGACATGTACTAACCAAAATATTTGAATATATAGAAAAAACGGCACATATAAGTATAAAATGTATATACGGCAGTTCGGTAAATTGCGCAACGTCTTAAATCTATTGACATAATAAGGTAAATTTGACATTAACGCTCTACGTCCGTGTTCACCAAATTAGTTGCAACCGTCAATGCCTCAGCACCACGGAGGCGCTGCAGATTTATGTGTATAGCGGAAAGCTACTTCTCTTCTCTGACGTCATACTGCCAGACTTTAAAACAAAATATTTTTTTAAAGATATAAATTATAAGAATGGAATTGTGTAGCCTATTGTGTTTAAATGTTGATACAATTTTTTAAAAATTGGCTTTGTAACTGGTTTTCATGGAAATAATTCTTTTATTTTATAATTTGAGTGACGCGCATAAATGGATTATCGAGATTTCCATTGTCCCGCTCTACTATATAGCTGGAAAGTTCCTCTCAACCGTCGAAAATTTGAAAGCTATATGAATATCTGTGCACCTAATTTGTTTAGTTCTTGATCAATGAATTTAATCGTTTGTTGAAAATACGCGGTTTGCCAGAATTAATTACTTTTATTTTTTATCAATTGGCCAAACAGGTCGTTGCCTGTCAGCTATAACAGGTCGTAAATATAAAACGAGTTACAAATTTGAGTTTAATATATTCCTGAAATACTAAGTATGAAAAGGTCTCATATAATTTTATTAAATTATTTAGAAAAAACACGGTTATTATGCATTTTTCATATTTAAAATGCTAGAACATACTTATATTTATGTTGCTAGGCGTAATTACAAAAGGCGTTATAGAATTTTAACTTTCGATTATTTTAGGAAACTACAATTAGGCTTTTTATAATAGAATTTAAATAAAAGAGCTGAATTATTCAAATGTATTATTTTTGACCGCGGTTGCCTGTCGACGCCTGCTCGGAAATCGCAAACACCAACATAGCCCGACGGTCGACTTTCTATTTAGTCATCCTGTGTGAATCTTATATTATTAGACGTGTTTTAAAAAATATATGCATAAGCCTTTTGCGTTTTCTAACGATTTGGTTCATATTATTTTTGTCGCTTTTAAAATAAATAGACATTATTTTATTTCGTACTTGAGTTTTATAATTACGCTGTGTCATTTTTGGATTTGATTACGTCACGCTAACGTCTTCCGTCTCACTCATCACAGTTGTTCTCACTCGCTCGCATTTGTTTAATTTAAAAAAAGCTTTTTGCGTCGGCCCCAAGTCGGACTTGAACCCTAGCCACATGTGAATAATTATTTTAAATCACGAAATCCGCGGCAACCATTTTTGGATTTGATTACGTGACGCCGAAGTCTTCCGTCTCATATAGGTACGACAGTCGGGTTGAGTTGCTTTAACTACAGCATTTTCAACTACTTTTCAAAGGTATGAGTCCGAAGATATCCGAGTCATGTCGTATATGTCTAAATGTTTGTCCTTTTAAACCTATTGCACAATATTTCCAGCTTAGAACAATTTAGCGAAAGGTATTAAAAATGATTGGCGCATCACAGAAAAGTTATAAAATAAAACGAATAAATATAAAGTCAAACACTCATTACTTAGGCTTGCTAACTCGTCGTTTGTTAATATCTGTTCTACATGAAACATTTTCATAAGAATTTGAAATAAAATTGTAGGTTTTAATTGTGAGTTTTTTCCAAACGGTATGGAGTTGTTAGACTTCTGTATAAAATATATTATATGTATAATTTATATTTACAATATCTGTAACTTATGTTATAAATATATTACTATAAAAAATCTCGAAAAGTGTTGAGTAAATAAAATGCAACGGATTGTAGATCCGTAAAACTTTTAGTTGGGCAGAGTGACATAATTTGCCGGGGGTTTTAAAACAAAAATTGCTAATTGATTACCATCTGCTGAAATAACAGCGACTTCTTTCGGAATAAACTGTTTCTTCTCACCACGAAACCCTTGCAGGTTTACGAATGCAGTGTCCATACTGACGAAATGTTTGAGAATGATTAAATTTTAAAAACTGTTGTTGGGTTTTTGATACAATGTTACAATTTCCACATCGCGTCACATAAAATTCTACAAAAACAGTACTCTCATTGAAAAAATCTTCTGCCACAATCATTTCGATAAACAAAATTCAAAAATTCTTGTACTTTTGATGGAAATATATGTATGTTGACCACAAATTAACATAATTTTGAATAAAAACGCGCAATTTCGTTAAAAAAATGTTCTGACATCATCATTTCACTTAAAATTTTACAAAAACTGACACCATGTCACTTGAAATTATACAAAAAACTACATTTTTATTCAATAAGCGATAAAAAATACGCCATCCCACATTATTTCACTTAAAAAATGATCACAATTCGTTTTATAAATCGGTTTGTGAAACGAAAATGCTGTAAAAGCAGTTTTAGAGTTATTTCTAAGCATAATTTTGGAAGTGTTTTACACTTTTTATAAACTGCATCGCTCAAAAATGTATGTTGACTCCCAAATTAACATAAAATTGAATAAAAATCACGCAATTACACATCAGCTCACATAAATTTTTAGAAAAATCGACATCATGTCACATAAATTATACAAAAAATTACCTTTTAATTCAACACACGATGAAAATTTAATAAAAAGTATGCAATTACACATCATCTCACTTAAAAAATTATCACAATTCGTTTTACAAAACGATTTATGATAAAGAAAATGATGTAAAAACAGTTTTAGAGTTATTTCTAAGCATAATTTTGCAAATGTTTTACACTTTTTTATAAAATGTATCGCTCAAAATTAAAAAAAATCACAATTTTTTAAATTATATCACTACATTATGAAATCGTAGATTGATTTTTTTGAAATTTTACACTTTGTAACTGTAAAATAACTTCAAATACTAATATTTTAGCTTTAGATTTTGTAATTATTGCAGATTCGTGAAAAAACAAAAGCAGAGTAGAAATAAAAAACGCAAACACTTTGTAATAAACAAATATATTGTTCTTATTTCGTATAATACTTAATAATATAAAAATAAATGTACAGCTGAATGTCTTATTTTCTAAAAATCCGCTAGCAATTTACAAAACTGCAGTTTGAGGTGTACAACATTTCAAATTAAAAAGGCTGCAAGTAATAAAATCAGAATTCGTTTACATGGGATCGTAGAACAAATTTCATTGTGGCATTTTAAAGTTTAAGGCGCTCCCAATCCAGAATTCCATTCGTATTTGATGTTGACTACCTCTGCCTTATTGATGCAGCAAACTCTTCGAAATTACATTTTGCACGTTTCAAGTCGTTGATTTTAACTACCATCAAATCATACATTGGCAATAAATTTGACAGCGTGTCATACGTCACGTAAAGTGTAAATTTGTTGACGGGGGTCCTTTGGAATAATCCTGCAAGTGTCGTTGGTCACATGTTCTACTGTATATTCACTCAAATCACATTTAAAAGTTCCCTGTTTCGCCATCACAAACATGTCCGGTAGAGCCTCCAGAAAAACAATGAACGCCTCCGCCGTGAATGAAACACCTAATCCGTCGGTATTCAGTATTCTTGCCGCAGGTGAAAAGTTTTTATAAGAATCCAGGCCTAAATGAACAAGTTTGCTAGAACTGTTGTTTAGAGGCATACAAAAATCACACAATAACCGCTTCTTCTCACGACAGATATGTTTGTACTCGGTCGAGGTGTCCGTTGTTACGTCACAGCTATGCATGCCTGTTTGCTCTGGCGACAGACCCCGGGTCTCTTCGTCAACAACCTCTACCTGTGGTGGTAGTAGTGTTGTCCCATGTTGGGTTTTATTTGAAAACTGCGTTTTGTTACTTGGCTTTGTCTTTTTCTTACATGACTTTGTCCTTTTCTTACTTGATTCTGCAAAATTATGCTTAGAAATAACTCTAAAACTGTTTTTACATCATTTTCTTTATTATAAATCGTTTTGTAAAACGAATTGTGATAATTTTTGAAGTGAGATGATGTGTAATTGCATATTTTTTATTAAATTTTCATCGTGTGTTGAATTAAAAGATAATTTTTTGTATAATTTATGTGACATGATGTCGATTTTTCTAAAAATTTATGTGAGATGATGTGTAATTGCGTGATTTTTATTCAATTTTATGTTAATTTGGGAGTCAACATACATTTTTGAGCGATGCAGTTTATAAAAAGTGTAAAACACTTCCAAAATTATGCTTAGAAATAACTCTAAAACTGCTTTTACATCATTTTCGTTTTACAAACCGATTTATAAAACCAATTGTGATAATTTTTTAAGTGATATAATGTGGGATGGCGTATTTTTTATCGCTTATTGAATAAAAATGTAGTTTTTGTATAATTTCAAGTGACATGGTGTCAGTTTTTGTAAAATTTTAAGTGAAATAATGATGTCAGAACATTTTTTTCAACGAAATTGCGCGTTTTTATTCAAAATTATGTTAATTTGTGGTCAACATACATATATTTCCATCAAAAGTACAAGAATTTTTGAATTTTGTTTATCGAAATGATTGTGGCAGAAGATTTTTTCAATGAGAGTACTGTTTTTGTAGAATTTTATGTGACGCGATGTGGAAATTGTAACATTGTATCAAAAACCCAACAACAGTTTTTAAAATTTAATCATTCTCAAACATTTCGTCAGTATGGACACTGCATTCGTAAACCTGCAAGGGTTTCGTGGTGAGAAGAAACAGTTTATTCCGAAAGAAGTCGCTGTTATTTCAGCAGATGGTAATCAATTAGCAATTTTTGTTTTAAAACCCCCGGCAAATTATGTCACTCTGCCCAACTAAAAGTTTTACGGATCTACAATCCGTTGCATTTTATTTACTCAACACTTTTCGAGATTTTTTATAGTAATATATTTATAACATAAGTTACAGATATTGTAAATATAAATTATACATATAATATATTTTATACAGAAGTCTAACAACTCCATACCGTTTGGAAAAAACTCACAATTAAAACCTACAATTTTATTTCAAATTCTTATGAAAATGTTTCATGTAGAACAGATATTAACAAACGACGAGTTAGCAAGCCTAAGTAATGAGTGTTTGACTTTATATTTATTCGTTTTATTTTATAACTTTTCTGTGATGCGCCAATCATTTTTAATACCTTTCGCTAAATTGTTCTAAGCTGGAAATATTGTGCAATAGGTTTAAAAGGACAAACATTTAGACATATACGACATGACTCGGATATCTTCGGACTCATACCTTTGAAAAGTAGTTGAAAATGCTGTAGTTAAAGCAACTCAACCCGACTGTCGTACCTATATGAGACGGAAGACTTCGGCGTGACGTAATCAAATCCAAAAATGGTTGCCGCGGATTTCGTGATTTAAAATAATTATTCACATGTGGCTAGGGTTCAAGTCCGACTTGGGGCCGACGCAAAAAGCTTTTTTTAAATTAAACAAATGCGAGCGAGTGAGAACAACTGTGATGAGTGAGACGGAAGACGTTAGCGTGACGTAATCAAATCCAAAAATGACACAGCGTAATTATAAAACTCAAGTACGAAATAAAATAATGTCTATTTATTTTAAAAGCGACAAAAATAATATGAACCAAATCGTTAGAAAATAGCAAAAGGCTTATGCATATATTTTTTAAAACACGTCTAATAATATAAGATTCACACAGGATGACTAAATAGAAAGTCGACCGTCGGGCTATGTTGGTGTTTGCGATTTCCGAGCAGGCATCGACAGGCAACCGCGGTCAAAAATAATACATTTGAATAATTCAGCTCTTTTATTTAAATTCTATTATAAAAAGCCTAATTGTAGTTTTCTAAAATAATCGAAAGTTAAAATTCTATAACGCCTTTTGTAATTACGCCTAGCAACATAAATATAAGTATGT
This sequence comes from Agriotes lineatus, assembly GCA_940337035.1. Lineage (NCBI taxonomy): Eukaryota > Metazoa > Arthropoda > Insecta > Coleoptera > Elateridae > Agriotes > Agriotes lineatus. The sequence continues at coordinate 45,085 of CALNHX010007375.1, forward strand.
TCTAGCATTTTAAATATGAAAAATGCATAATAACCGTGTTTTTTCTAAATAATTTAATAAAATTATATGAGACCTTTTCATACTTAGTATTTCAGGAATATATTAAACTCAAATTTGTAACTCGTTTTATATTTACGATCTGACGTTACCTGTTATCGCTGACAGGCAACGACCTGTTTGGCCAATTGATAAAAAATAAAAGTAATTAATTCTGGCAAACCGCGTATTTTCAACAAACGATTAAATTCATTGATCAAGAACTAAACAAATTAGGTGCACAGATATTTATATAGCTTTCAAATTTTCGACGGTCGAGAGGGAATTTCCAGATATATAGTAGGGCGGGACAATGGAAATCTCGATAATCCATTTATGCGCGTCACTCAAATTACAAAATAAAAGAATTATTTCCATGAAAACCAGTTACAAAGCCAATTTTTAAAAAATTGTATCAAGCTTTAAACACAATAGGCTACACAATTCCATTCTTATAATTTATATTTTTGAAAAAATATTTTGTTTTAAAGTCAGGCAGTATGACGTCAGAGAAGAGAAGTAGCTTTCCGCTATACACATAAATCTGCAGCGCCTCCGTGGTGCTGAGGCATTGACGGTTGCAACTAATTTGGTGAACACGGACGTAGAGCGTTCAAATCCGAGCCCGCCAGAGATTTTTTTAAATTAAACATCCATTCTGTGAATGCAAGAGAGAGACAAGGAGTACAAGAGAGGGAGATTTACCAGTTTGAAATTCAAATATTTGCTCAAAAATTGAAATTAAAAGGGCAGCCGCGAGCAGTGCGCACGCAGAAAACTAAGATGGCCGACACCCCGGAAAGTTTAAATTCAAAAAATTTAACTTAGAAAAAATCTGAAAAATTTCAAATTCAAATATTCTCGCGAAATTGAAAATGGCCGCCGCGTAACTCCAGAAGCAAATTAAAAATGGCCGCCGCGTAATTTAATCAGTAGCACATATCAAAATTACATATCAAACTTCATATGTACGTAATTAATTAGATCAAAACGCGAAAATGAATTAGATCAATCCGCGAAAATTAATTAGATCAATCCGCGGTTTAATTTGCGGAATTAGATCAAATCGAGGATTTAATTCGCGGTTTAATTCGCGAAATTAGGTCAATCAATTTAATTAGGCCAATCCATTTAATCGGATGATTGACAGGTGCTCCAATAAAGGTGCCGCATTACTACTGAGAGCAGCTGTTTACTTTTAGCTCTAGTGCTGAAAGTGAAGTGAGGTTGTAAAACTACGAGTAGAATGGGGACGGTTTGCCCCCACCACTTTTAATTGATTTGCGGATTCGCTGTTTAATTCGCGGTTTTATTCGAGGAATTCGCGGTTTTAATTCGCGGATTGACCCAATTAATTTCGCGGTTTGATCTAATTAATTTCGCGGTTTGATCTAATTAATTTTCACATGTGCTACTGACTAAATTACGCATTAGCTTCCGATTAAATTACGCGCCTCTATTTTTAATTTGCTTCTGGAATTACACGGCGGCCAAGTTCAATTTTTTGAATTTAAACTTCCCGGGATGTCGGCCATCTTGGTTTTCTGCGCGCGCCCTTCTTGTGGAAATATTTGAATTTCAAACTGTTAAATCTTCCTGCACCCTTCATCGAAGCTGTTCTCTCTCTCTCATGCACGGCGGCCATGTTAATTTCACGCGAATATTTGAATTTTTCAGATTTTTTTTCTAAGTTCAATTTTTTGAATTTAAACTTCCCGGGGTGTCGGCCATCTTGGCTTTCTCGCATTTATTTAATTTAAAAAAAGCTTTCTGCGATGAGCCTAGGCCGGATTCGAACCAGCGATCACAGTATTACGAGTCTAAGGCGTTGTCAACTGAGCCACCCAGACAGCGTACCTGAATGCGATTAAAACTTTAACAGTTGCGTGCGGGTTCGACGTCAAGCTTCCTTGTTGTAAACAAACTATTTTTTGAGAAATATGATTTATAAGAATGGAATTGTATAGCCTGTGGTGTTAAATGAGTGTAGTAATTTTAAAAAACTGATTTTGCGATTGGCTGTGGGATAATTAATTATTTTATAATTTGTGCCTGCTATATGGATGAATTAACGAGATTCTCAATGTCCTTACCTACTATAGGAAATTTCCGCTCGGTCGACAATAAGAGGTAAAGACAGATCGTAAATATAAAAACGAGTTACAAATTTGATTTTAATATATTCCTGAAATACTAAGTATGAAAAGGTCTCATATAATATTAAATTATTTATAAAACCGAGGCTATTATCCATTTTTCATATTTGAAATGCTAGAATATGATTAATTTTATGCTGCTATGCGTAATTACAAAAGACATTATAGCCCCGAGGAGGCTTTCTATTTTGTCATCCTCAAATGGCCTAACAGGTCGTTGCCTGTCGGCCACAATTATATATATCGGCTCGGCAATAAGATAACATGAACAAGAAGATACACGTATTGCTTGAGTAAGAAAGAGATACATAGTGGCAAATATTCGTTGTAACACCGAGATTGATATGTTTGGTTTTATTTTATAAGTAAGCCTCTGAAATTGTGTCATTATATCGATCAAAACTGTATTTTAGTTTTAAAAATTCCAGTATAAATGCAAACGGACCAAAATAAAAACGCAATTGACCACAAATTTACATAATTTTGAATAAGAACGCGCAATTTCGTTGAAAAAATGTTCTGTCACCGTCATTTCACTTAAAATTTTACAAAAACTGACATCATGTCACTTGAAATTATACAAAAAACGACATTTTTATCCAATAAGCGATAAAAAATACACCATCTCACATTATTTCACTTAAAAAATGATCACAATTCGTTTTATAAATCGTTTTGTAAAACGAAAATGATGTAAAAGCAGTTTTTAAAGTTATTTCTAAGCATAATTTTGCAAATGTTTTACACTTTTTTCTCTAACTTGTTGCAATTTTAGTAAGATTTAAATAAATAACAGCAATTTCATTGAAAAATATTCTACTACAATCATTTAGAAAAGCAAAATTGCCGTAACGTAGACTCGCTGTGCATTTTATTACAGAAATTCTTATACTTTTGATGAAAATATATGCATGTTGACAACAAATTAACATAAATTTGCTATAAATTGTTGCAGTTTTAGTAAAATTTGAATAAAAACACACAATTTCGCTGAAAAATGTGCTGGTCCACATCATCTCACATAAATTTTTACAAAAACTGACATCATGTCACTTGAAATTATACAAAAAAACGACATTTTTACTCAACATACGACGAAAATTGAAGAAAAATCACGCATTACACTTCATCTCACATAAATTTTTACAAAATCGACATCATGTTACATAAACTATGCATAATTTTGCAAATGTTTTACACTTTTTTATAAAATGCATCGCTCAAAATTAAAAGAAATCGCAATTTCGTTGCAAAAATCTACTACTACAATCATTTCGATAAACAAAATTCAAAAATTCTTAGACTTTTGATGGAAATATATGTATGTTGACCAGAAATTAACATAATTTTTGAATAAAAACGCGCAATTCGTTGAAAAAAAATTTCTGACACCATCAAAACACGCAATTTCATTGAAAAATCTTCTAGCACAAGCATCTCGATAAGCAAAATTTCAGTTACGTAGGCTTATTGTTCATTTTTATTACGAAAATTAACTCAAAATTTAACAAAAATCACACAATTGCACATCTCACATAAATTTTTACAAAAATCGACATCATGTCACATAAATTATACAAAAAATGACATTTTAATTCAACACACGATGAAAATTTTATAAAAATCACCCAGTTACACATAATCTCTCATAAATATTTACAAAAACTGACATCATGTCACTTATATTATACAAAATATATGTATGTTGGCCACAAATTAACATAAATTTGAATAAAAACACGTAATTTCGTTGACAAAATGTTCTGGCCTCGTCATTTCACTTAAAATTTTACAAAACTGACATCATATCACTTGAAATTATACAAAATATATGTATGTTGATCACAAATTAACATAAACCTGAATAAAACACACAATTTCGTTGAAAAATTTGCAAATGTTTTACACTTTTTATAAAATGTACCGCACAAAATTTAAAAAAATCATAATTTTTAAATTATATCACGTCATTATGAAATCGTAGATTGGTTTTTTTGAAATTTTACACTTTGTAACTGTAAAATAACTTCAAATACTAATATTTTAGCTTTAGATTTTGTAATTATTGCAGATTCGTGAAAAACAAAAGCAGAGTAGAATTAAAAAAACACAAACACTTTGTAATAAACAAATATATTGTTCTTATTTCGTATAATACTTAATAATATAAAAATAAATGTACAGCTGAATGTCTTATTTTCTAAAAATTCGCTAGCAATTTACAAAACTGTAGTTTGAGGTGCACAACATTTTAAATTAAAAAGGCTGCAAGTAATAAAATCAGAATTTCATTGTGTCATTTTAAAGTTTAAGATGCTCCCAATCTAAAATTCCCTTCGTTTTTGATGTTGATGACATCTGCCTTAGAGGCATTTTTCTAACGGCCCTTTTTTGGAGGCGTTTCCTTATCGGCGTTCTTCTGACTGAACCTTTTTGATGTGGACTTGGATGAGTAGCTGGTGTTTTTAATTTATATTCTAAATGGGGCTCGCAGTTATCAGTCTCCATTTCGGTTTTTCCTGTAGTATCAGTCGGGGTTGGCACTTTTTGTTGCTTAGGTTTAGGCAGCAGCTCCGGGTGGAGTAATAGTTTTTCGAGCGATGACGAATCACGACAAATAGTAATAAAACGGCAGCTTAGGATCAAGTCTTTCGATAAAATATATATCAAACCCAGTTTCGAAATGTGTACATGGTTGAATTTATATGAAATATTGTTTGAAATTGCAAATAGAAGGGTTTTACACTAGATGTTTTCTTAATTATGCGGAGAGTGCTCGTTTATACAGGGGAGCAGGTTGGCCGAATGGTTAAGGCGTCCGATTTAAGCTCTGATCTCGAGAGAGAATACGGGTTCGATTCCCGTACCTGCCATATTTTTTTTATATATTTATTATGAAAATCTTGGTTTTAAGTTAGTTTATTCACGACGGCTCTACCAGAACAAACGACTGAGCTCCTTTTCGACTAAAATGGACCAAGAGCGGAAGATGTTGATTGTATCGCCGGAATTTGTCCAACGTCTTAAGTCTAGCGAGAATACGGAGAAAAATATATTATCACAGCTTGATGACGAAATGCAAAAAGTTTTAAAGTCCAAATTAACTGATCACGATAAATGGGGACAGTACAACCAAGTCTTACAGAGATTCCTTCATTTCACAAACCAGGCACGGTAGCCAATCAAAATACCTATTGAATCAACCAGTAACAGCCTATCAAATGCCGTTATTTTATCTACACTTCCCAAAACTTTTAAGAAAAAAGCTGAAGTTTTCCTACGCATTTTGAGTGCCTCAAACGATGTGAGCTGGGATCACAAGGCACAGTGGGTCGCTTTTAGAAATTTCTGGCCAAAAGTAGGATTGATTGAATTGTAACGACTTCCAGGAAATATCTAAATTACTGAGTAATTAGTAAGAATAAAGGTCATTATTGAAGAGAGAAATAATCATAAACCCTATACCTGGCCAATTTTCACTTTGCGACCCTTAGAACGAAGATATGTGTAAGTCTGTAGTTGTACAGTGACATTTTAGTGTTCTTGTGATTGTGATTTTTTAAACTTTAAGTTAAAAATTAACCATGTCTGACAGAGAACACGGTAAGGGTTATATGTTAGATAAATATTTCACTTTATATAGTAATATATGGCTTGTGACTTAAAGCATATCATATAAAAGGGCATTGGGAGCCGCGCTGGTAAAAACAGCTAAATTTAACTTTATTTTTTTATTTAAATTTTACTTTGGCCAACTCCGACTTTGTTAAAATAATATCTGTGTATATTAAAGTGTGGACTTTAATGTTCCACAACTTTTAGCTGCGCTTTTTAAAACCATGACCTTTTAAACATAATGGTGCAGTAAAAAACCTCGCTTTTTAAGGAGTAATTGATACTCCAACGATTGATCCAATTTAATTTATAAAGTGATTTACTTTTTACTATTTAAAAGTGTAATTTATACTTATAAGCTAGACTGCGGAAGTTTAGACAAATGCCGATTTTATTTGTTAATAAATATTGATATAGGACTGATATAGGACAGAAGTACCATCAGGTACACAAACATTAATGGAAACCCCAATTTCATCTGATGTTGATGAATTTAGTACATCCATGTTTGAAAGTGATTCTAGTGAGGCACATAGTGACTATGAAAGTGATTATCGATTAATAATAAAAAAATTTATTTTATAAAATAATCTCATTTTGGCTTAGATTTTGTAAATAACATATTTTTTGTTAATTTTAATTTTGTTATTAAGTTGTATTGTTTTTTACATTTTTGGTACCATATATTTATTCGCTTTTGCAAAAAAAATCCCGAATAAATCAATAAGTTTATAAACAGAATTTTGTGGTTTCTGAATTTTTTGTACTTTTTATTTACTTTCAACCCCCTTAAAACCACCCTATTCATCAAGACAATGTTTTCACTATTTTTACGTTAATTGTCAGACTGAATACAATGTGAATACTAAATTTCAGATTTTAATTCTAATATTTTGATTTCAACCCCCATAAAACCACTCTACGGCATCCAGGCAATTTTTTTACTGTTTTTACGTTAATTATCAGGCTGCGTTCTCTGCGAATTATTTTTTTCAAAATTTTACAATTTTTTTTAGAAATCAACCCCCTAAAAGTTACCCCAATTTTTCAATGGGATTTTTCTCATTATTTTTTCTGAAATCGCCACCTAATTTTGGACCAGTTTCATAAGTTTCAGAGTTTTGGCCAAAAATTGAATGAAATTCTGATTTTATTACTTGCAGCCTTTTTAATTTGAAATGTTGTGCACCTCAAACTACAGTTATGTAAATTGCTAGCGAATTTTTAGAAAATAAGACATTCAGCTGTACATTTATTTTTATATTATTAAGTATTATACGAAATAAGAACAATATATTTGTTTATTACAAAGTGTTTGTGTTTTTTTAATTCTACTCTGCTTTTGTTTTTCACGAATCTGCAATAATTACAAAATCTAAAGCTAAAATATTAGTATTTGAAGTTATTTTACAGTTACAAAATGTAAAATTTCAAAAAAACCAATCTACGATTTCATAATGACGTGATATAATTTAAAAATTATGATTTTTTTAAATTTTGTGCGATACATACATTTTATAAAAAGTGTAAAACATTTGCAAATTTTTCAACGAAATTGTGTGTTTTATTCAGGTTTATGTTAATTTGTGATCAACATACATATATTTTGTATAATTTCAAGTGATATGATGTCAGTTTTGTAAAATTTTAAGTGAAATGACGAGGCCAGAACATTTTTTCAACGAAATTACGTGTTTTTATTCAAATTTATGTTAATTTGTGGCCAACATACATATATTTTGTATAATATAAGTGACATGATGTCAGTTTTTGTAAATATTTATGTGAGATTATGTGTAACTGGGTGATTTTTATAAAATTTTCATCGTGTGTTGAATTAAAATGTCATTTTTTGTATAATTTATGTGACATGATGTCGATTTTTGTAAAAATTTATGTGAGATGTGTAGTTGTGTGATTTTTGTTAAATTTTGAGTTAATTTTCGTAATAAAAATGAACAATGAGCCTACGTAACTGAAATGTTGCTTATCGAGATGCTTGTGGTAGAAGATTTTTCAATGAAATTGCGTGTTTTGATGGTGTCAGAACATTTTTTTTAACGAATTGCGCGTTTTTATTCAAAAATTATGTTAATTTGTGGTCAACATACATATATTTCCATCAAAAGTCTAAGAATTTTTGAATTTTGTTTATCGAAATGATTGTGGTAGTAGATTTTTGCAACGAAATTGCGATTTGTTTTAATTTTGAGGGATGCATTTTATAAAAAAGTGTAAAACATTTGCAAAATTATGCATAGTTTATGTAACATGATGTCGATTTTGTAAAAATTTATGTGAGATGAAGTGTAATGCGTGATTTTTGTTAAATTTTGAGTTAATTTTCGTAATAAAAATGAACAATAAGCCTACGTAACTGAAATTTTGCTTATCGAGATGCTTGTGCTAGAAGATTTTTCAATGAAATTGCGTGTTTTGATGGTGTCAGAAAATGTTTTTCAACGAATTGCGCGTTTTTATTCAAAAATTATGTTAATTTGTGGTCAACATACATATATTTCCATCAAAAGTCTAAGAATTTTTGAATTTTGTTTATCGAAATGATTGTGGTAGTAGATTTTTGCAACGAAATTGCGATTTCTTTTAATTTTGAGCGATGCATTTTATAAAAAAGTGTAAAACATTTGCAAAATTATGCATAGTTTATGTAACATGATGTCGATTTTGTAAAAATTTATGTGAGATGAAGTGTAATGCGTGATTTTTCTTCAATTTTCGTCGTATGTTGAGTAAAAATGTCGTTTTTTTGTATAATTTCAAGTGACATGATGTCAGTTTTTGTAAAAATTTATGTGAGATGATGTGGACCAGCACATTTTTCAGCGAAATTGTGTGTTTTTATTCAAATCTTACTAAAACTGCAACAATTTATAGCAAATTTATGTTAATTTGTTGTCAACATGCATATATTTTCATCAAAAGTATAAGAATTTCTGTAATAAAATGCACAGCGAGTCTACGTTACGGCAATTTTGCTTTTCTAAATGATTGTAGTAGAATATTTTTCAATGAAATTGCTGTTATTTATTTAAATCTTACTAAAATTGCAACAAGTTAGAGAAAAAAGTGTAAAACATTTGCAAAATTATGCTTAGAAATAACTTTAAAAACTGCTTTTACATCATTTTCGTTTTACAAAACGATTTATAAAACGAATTGTGATCATTTTTTAAGTGAAATAATGTGAGATGGTGTATTTTTTATCGCTTATTGGATAAAAATGTCGTTTTTTGTATAATTTCAAGTGACATGATGTCAGTTTTTGTAAAATTTTAAGTGAAATGACGGTGTCAGAACATTTTTTCAACGAAATTGCGCGTTCTTATTCAAAATTATGTAAATTTGTGGTCAATTGCGTTTTTATTTTGGTCCGTTTGCATTTATACTGGAATTTTTAAAACTAAAATACAGTTTTGATCGATATAATGACACAATTTCAGACGCTTACTTATAAAATAAAACCAAACATATCAATCTCGGTGTTACAACGAATATTTGCTACTATGTATCTCTTTCTTACTCAAGCAATACGTGTATCTTCTTGTTCATGTTATCTTATTGCCGATATATATAATTGTGGCCGACAGGCAACGACCTGTTAGGCCATTTGAGGATGACAAAATAGAAAGCCTCCTCGGGGCTATAATGTCTTTTGTAATTACGCATAGCAGCATAAAATTAATCATATTCTAGCAATTCAAATATGAAAAATTTATAATAGCCTCGGTTTTATAAATAATTTAATATTATATGAGACCTTTTCATACTTAGTATTTCAGGAATATATTAAAATCAAATTTGTAACTCGTTTTTATATTTACGATCTGTCTTTACCTCTTATTGCCGACCGAACGGAAATTTCCTATAGTAGGTAGGGACAATGAGAATCTCGTTAATCCATCCATAGCAGGCATAAATTATAAAATAATTAATTATCCCACAGCCAATCGCAAAATCAGTTTTATAAAATTACTACAGCTCATTTAACACCACAGGCTATACAATTCCATTCTTATAAATCATATTTCTCAAAAAATAGTTTGTTTACAACAAGGAAGCTCGACGTCGAACCCGCACGCAACTGTTAAAGTTTTAATCGCATTCAGGTACGCTGTCTGGGTGGCTCAGTTGACAAAGCCTTAGACTCGTAATACTGTGATCGCTGGTTCGAATCCGGCCTAGGATCATCGCAAAAAGCTTTTTTTAAATTAAATAAATGCGAGAAAGCCAAGATGGCCGACACCCCGGAAGTTTAAATTCAAAAAATTGCACTTAGAAAAAAAATCTGAAAAATTCAAATATTCGCGCGAAATTGAAATGGCCGCCGTGCATGAGAGAGAGAGAGAGCAGCTTCGATGAAGGGTGCAGGAAGATTTAACAGTTTGAAATTTAAATATTTCCACGAAAAGGGCGCGCGCAGAAAACCAAGATGGCCGACACCCCGGGAAGTTTAAATTCAAAAAATTGAACTTAGAAAAATCTAAAAAATATAAAATTCAAATATTCGCGCCAGAAAACCAAGATGGCCGCCGTGTAATTCCAGAAGCAAATTAAAAATGGCAGCGCGTAATTTAATCGGAAGCTAATGCGTTATTTAATCAGTAGCACATGTGAAAATTAATTAGATCAAACCGCGAAATTAATTAGATGAAACCGCGAAACTAATTGGGTCAATCCGCGAATTACAACCGCGAAATCCGCGAATAAAACCGCAAATTAAACCGCGAATCCGCGAATCAATTAAAAGTGGTGGGGGCAAACCGTCCCCATTCTACTACTACGAACTGGAAGTGAAGTAGTAAAGTTATTCTAGTTGCTTCTTGCGTTAGAGGTAAAGTGTTTTTGAAATAATTAAAACGTTATGAATACACTCAGATGTGGAGTATTAATAATTACATTTCGTAACTAACCTTCACAGCACTGGCTTCGCAAATATTCGCCCGCGCATGGCCTACTATTTATTATGACATTTCTTAAATCGATATTTATGGATTAATAACGGTAAAATTACGGTCGTAGATAAAATATTGTATGCAACGCGTGCTAAAAGTCGTTTATGCACGAGACATGTTATGAAACTTAGCCTTCAGCTTCGTTTCATAATTTTCATGTCTCTTGCATAAACGTCGACTTTTAGCACTTGTTGCATAAATAGCTATTATCTACTCCTACTCTATAATAGTCATGAATTATGATTCATAGTTCACGGTTTGCAGCCAATCATAAAATTCTATTTTCAATATTCAATAGTTTGCAAGTTACAACCAATCAGAAAATACTATTTTCATTATTCAATATGTTGTAGCCAATCACAAAATTCGTTCTTATTATTAAATGACTTTTGAAATTAACAGCTGTCACAAATGTCATAATTCGGAAATATGGACACAAAACTCCTATTGCATAGGAGTACACAAAATATGGTATTACATTAGCGATTATGGCCATTATTCACTCATCTTCGTGAATATTGGCTGTAATAATCGCCCACATAATAATATACTATTACGTATTAAAATAAGAACCAGTATTTACAACTATTTGTATTTATTCACTATATTTACTAACTACTATTTACAATTACAACTACAATTTACAGTTACAACTACTATTTACATCCAATCAATATACCAGATCTAAGAACTAATTACCGAAGAAGATGAAGAAATACTATTTACGTTGTTATTACCCTTATATATTGTTCAATTTTGATTCTGTCTTCTGTCCAGTGAACAAAAAAATAATACATGCCGGCTCCCGTTTCTTCATCAGGCCGCTGACGTTCACTGTTGCGTACCTGCATTGTCTCGGTGCAATATTACAAAGGCCAGTGTTTGCACGGCAGCAACAGCGTAGTCTCTGGTTCTTTACAAATGATGCACAACATTGAATAGGCAATTTAACTGGTGTCATTGTCAACCAATAGCATTCTTCAATTTAAAAATAAACTACCAATCAAACGATTATTTTAGTGTCAATATTTCTAGGAGCGACAATTTTTTATGTAACTATTGTTTTATGAAAAATAACTTGAATTTTAGTTTTAGATAAGTTTTGTTTGTTTGTTTATAAAAAATGTTGCTAGGATCGGTTATTACTGCAATTCAAAGACTGCTAGTTTTGTGAATTTATAATTTTAGTGTTAGGAGTATTTTTATTGACCATTTTCAATAATTTAAAAGATACATTGTCAAGACGAATAGGACTCTAGGTCAAAATATTGCCGACAATTTTTGCTCTTCAGATTATATGGTTATTTTCGTCACCACAGAAACTCGTATATGAATCGTAAAAATTATTGTCGGCAATATTTTGACCTCTCGTCCTATTATTACTGCACACTTTTTCTAGTGAATTGCTTAAGAATTAAAATAAAAGAAAGTTACACCATTCCAACTCTTACCTATGGAAATATAAGGTAGTTTTCAGAAATCTGCAGATGCAACGTTTAGGGGGCACAGGGAGGAAAGCACAAGGGCAAGAGGCAGGAAGTTTTAGGAAAATATATTTTAGTGTTCTAACAACTGACTCAAATTCAGCTTTCTACTAATTTTTCCTGGCGCTACATAAATTTTTTTGCAGTTTCAATGTGGCGCACGATATTTTATAATTTAGGGGTGTTTCCCATAACAATTCTTTTGGCGATTCTTGAGGACCCTAAGAAAATGTTTCCGCAAGAATTTGCTTTATAACAATTAGTTCCGTCTGCAGCCGAATTTTGTCATGACTTGTATTACAAACTAGCTGGATGCCCGTTCTTCGTGCGAACTACAAATATTTGCTTTTTCTTCTAAATTTTAAATGAATTCTGGAGTGCCCTCCTTCCCCTCACTCAATACGCTAAACTAACAAATTCTGTAAAAAAAGTATTGTAGGTAAAAGGGAAACAATATTCTTGCGAAAAAAGTTCTCCTTAACTCTTTTATGCTTCACGTACCTCCTGAAAAATGTGTATGTAATTGCAGTGCCCTTTGTATAGATTGATAAAAGTATAGTTTTAGTATAACAATGAGATAAAATCAAAAACATATGTACTTACTAATTGTTGTATTCGTAAATTATAGCAGGATATCAGTTTCCATCACTTGAGGTTGGAATGTCAGAAATCCTCCTGTATTCTAAGAGATATTGAGAAATGCATGAAAACACAGTTTACCTACTTACACCCCTTAGGGGTGGGATTTCGAAAAAATGTTTTGGCCCGTTTTATCCTGAAATGAACCCATAGCGAAAAATAATTTTTTAACCCCCCTACCTCTTTTCAGTTTTCCGATTTTAATGCTTTAGGGGTGAAATTTAAAAACAACCTCTGAAACCCCTTTCTAAAGATTTGAAAATCACATGTATATGGCTAAAAAGAATGCTCTAATTCAACAAACACAGGATACAACGGGCTCTATAATTCATCCCGAATACAGATCCTCACCTTTAAAGATTGATTAGGGCACAATCCTGAAATGGGTTTTTAGACATTTCCATTGGATGATTATGCAAGCAAACAAGTCCATATCTTACCGGGTCTAAGAGATATTGAGGAATTCGTGAAAACACAGTTTACCTCTTTTTACCCCCTTAGGAGTAAATTTTCAAATTTCATCTTCTTCTTCTTCTAATGCCTATCCATTTTTATTGGATGTTGGCGACCACATTTCTAAATAGCTCCTTGTCCCTTGCGGTGTTGACAAGCTCTCCGATTGTCCTCATTCCGGTCCATTGTCTGATGTTTCTTGCCCAAGACATCTGTTTTCTGCCTATGCCTCTTTTTCCTTCTATTCTTCCCTCTAGGAACAACTGCAGAAGGCTGTACTTTTCATTTCGCATGATGTGTCCAAGATAGGCAGTTTTTCTCTTCTTTATCGTAGCAAACAATTCTCGGTCTTTGCGCATTCTTACTAATATTTCCTCGTTGGTAACTCGATCGGTCCAAGGTACTCTCAGGAGTCGTCTGTATGTCCACATCTCGAAGGCTTCAATTTTATTAATCATGCTTGTTTTCAAAGTCCACGCTTCCATTCCGTATAGTAATACCGACCACACGTAACATCTGGTATAACGCATTCGCAGCTTCAAGGGCAGGTCTCTGTTGCGCATAGGATATTCCTATATTTAATAAATGTTGTTCGTGCCATTTCTATTCTTGCTCTTATTTCCCTATCCGGATTCCAGTCTGCATGCAGCCAACATCCAAGATATTTAAGTTTTTCTACCCTTTCAATAGTTCGGCCTTCGATTGTAATTGTGGCATTTGCATATGCTTGTTTGCTTCTGCTAATAATCATAAATTTGGTTTTCTTTGCATTTATACTCAATCCATACTTTTTACTGTATTCATTCAGTCGCGTGGTCATGTTTTGAAGTTCTTCAATATTATTCGCAAGTAATACGGAATCGTCGGCGTATCTTACGTTAGAAATTGGTACCCCATTTACTTTTATACCCATGTCCTGGTCCTCGAAGACTTCGTTGAAAATTTCCTCTGAGTACAAGTTAAACAGCAGCGGAGAAAGCACACATCCCTGCCTTACTCCTCTGCGAATGTGAATATCTTCAGTGTTAAGGTGTTGCGTACTTACGTGTGCTGTTTGGTACCAATATAGATTTTCTATGCACCGAATGTCTTTCTCGTCCACGTCTGTTGTTTTCAGAATATCAATAAGTTTTCTGTGTTGCACTCGGTCAAAGGCCTTTTCATAATCTATGAAACATAGAAACGCATCCTTGTTTACGTCTCTACAGTTTTGTATCAGGACTTGCAGACCAAATAGCGCCTCGCGGGTGCCCATGCCGGATTTGAAGCCCATCTGACTCAAACCTATGTTACGCTCGCATTTCTGGTATATTCTGTTGTGAAGGATTTTTAGAAAGGTCTTAAGTGTATGACTAATGATACTTATGAGTCTGTGATCATTACAGCTGCGAGCGGAGCTCTTCCTGGGGAGTGGAATAAACGATGAACTCAGCCAGTTTTTAGGGAATCGTCCAGTGTCATAGATTTCATTGAACAGTTGCTGTAAAATGTCAATATTGTCATCATCTATTAGTTTTAAGATTTCTGCAGGCAAGCCATCTGGACCAGGGCATTTGTTGTTTTTGGCTCTTGATATTGCTTTTCTTACTTCATCTGTTGTTATCGATGGGCCTGACAGTGTCGTGTTTGGAGGGCAGTTTTCTAGTTCTTCTCTTGAGTCGTCTGCAAACAGTTTTTCAATGTAGTTTTCCCACAGTTGCCTTTTATCGTCATCGCCTACTACCATTTCGTTGGTGTCGGTAACTAGGGTGGACGTTTTATTTATTCTGTACACGCCAGCCGCCTCTTTCAACTTTTTGTGTTCTCTCAGAGAGTCGTGCATTTGTTGTAAGTTTTCAATTTCTTCACATTCTTTTTTTAGCCATTCTTGCTTAGCTTTTCTGATTTCTCTCCGTACTTGTTGGAAGTCGAAAAATCCTGAGTAACTATCCGCAATTATTATGTAGTCTTTTCCTTTTAGGTGGAATAAATCCGAGGCTACCTGTGACCACGGGTGTTCTGGTATTGGTTGTGGTAATATTGGTTCCTTTATGTTGTCTTTTTGTTTCTTGTTGCAGGTAGTGCAGCTGGCCACATAGTTTCGTATATCTTCTGACATTTTGGGCCAGAAAACACTTTCTCTTGCAATATGTAATGTTCCCTGTACTCCTTTGTGTGCTAGATGACTGTATTTTAGGATTTCAGGTTTCATAGCTTCTGGTATTAGAATTCTGCTATTTTTGAATAGTAAACCATTATGGTACGACAGCTACTCTTTATAGTTGGCATATTTTTGAATTTCAGGTGGTATTTCTGATTTCCCAGTAGGCCAACCATTTAGAATTGTGTTTTTTAGCATTTGAAGTTCCTTGCTATTCTTTATAGCTTGTTTAGTTTGTTGTAGTTTATCTGTGGGCATTGGTATGACGACATGTATTTGTAGGGTTGCTTCATCTTCGTTTTCAGTATTTTGCTGGCAATCTCTACTTAAGGTGTCTGCTATATACAGTTCAGTTCCTTTTTTATACTTAACTATCGGATTGTAGGGCTTGACCTCAAATAGTATTCGCTGCAGTCTTGGTGGAGCTTCGTAAATAGATTTTTTAAATATGGTTTGAAGTGGTTTGTGATCTGTTTCAATTTCTAATTTTTGACCCCAAATGTACTCATGGAATTTTTTGCATCCAGTTAGTATTGCATAAGCTTCTTTTTCTAGCTGGCTATAATTAATCTGGGATTTGGTTAACGATTTTGCACTATAGGCTATTGGTTTGTGTTCCTGTAGTAATACTGCTCCTACTGCCGTGCTGCTCGCATCCACTGATAAAGTTACTGACCGTTTAGGATTGTAGTAACCTAGAAGGGGTGGTTTTTTAAGCAGTTCTCTAATCTTTTGTGTTGCAGTTTCTTGTTGTGTGTCCCATACCCATTCACTTCCTTTTTCGAGTAATATTCTGAGTGGGGCTGTAATTTCTGCCAAATTTGGTATAAATTTGGATAGGTATGTTACCATTCCAAGGAGTCTTTGTAGTTCTTTGACGTTTGTTGGTGTTTTCAACCTGTCAATTGCTTCGACTTTCTGTGGATCTGGTAGTATTCCTTCTGCGGTTAACAGATGACCCAAAAATCTGATTTGTGTTTTGGAAAATTGGCATTTTTCTTTATTTAATTTTAATCCTTTCTCATTTAGCATTCTAATGACCTTATTTGTTAATTGATCTAGTTCTTCTTTTGTTGCTGCATGTATTAGTACGTCGTCCATTGAACATTCAACTCCCTTTGTATTCCCGATTATTTTACACATTATTTGTTGATAAATTTCGGGTGCTGAGGCGAGTCCAAATGGGATTCTTAAGCATTTATAAAGTCCCCATGGTGTTGCAAAAGTAAGGTATTTGGCTGTCCTGTCTGTGACTTTAATTTTCCAGAATCCTTTCCTGCAATCTAATACTGTAAACCATTTTGAACCATCAATCCTTGTTGTTATCTCTTCAATTGTTTGCAATGGGTAATGCCTGTGTTTTAAGTTTTTATTTATTTCCGAGGGATCTATGCAGATTCGCAACTTACCCTTTTGCTTTACTATTACCATCGGAGATACTGCTGGAGTTGGTTCGTTGATTGGCTCGATGATTCTCATATTGGTCATCCGATCCAATTCTTTCTTGACTTCAGTTGTTATCCCATGCGGGATCCTACGCGCTGGACTTATTGTTAACTTTGGATTTTCAATTAGGTCTATTTCATACTCGAAACCTTTCAAGCATCCTATGCCTTTAAATATTGAGTGCGATTGTATGTTTACCATGTCTAGTCTTTGTATTAGGCCTAAACTTACACAACTATCCTTACCTAACACTGGTTGTACTTTTTGATCTACTACTATTATTTTGATAGGTTCATTATGACGTTTAGTTTTAATTTTTACCAAACTTTCACCTAAAACATTAAGAGCATGATTTGAATACGATACTAGTTGTTTTACCTTTGAGGGGTATATTTGCAGGCCAGCGGCTTGTGCTATGCTTTCCGAGATGACGTTGCATTGAGCTCCGGAATCTAGTTTGAATTTGACCTTCTTATTCTTTGGTAGTGTTAGCGTTTCAAACCAATCTGTAGCTTCATTTTCTGCCTGTAGTGCTGAGATATATAAAACATCTTCATCGCTGTCGTCTTCTGAAGCTGCCATCTGTACCGTTTTTATTTCTTTTACCCTACACATGCTAGTAAAATGGTTTTTCTTGTGACATCTTTTGCATTTCTTCTGATAAGCCGGGCCTGATTTTCTCCCATGGAAATCTACCAAGCAAGCTTCGGTAGCCCTTTCTACGACGGAAGCTGAGTATATTGCCCTCTCAGTAGCAGTTAGCGAAGGATGCTGGATAAAAAAGATATTGGAAGACTTACAATTAGTGGGAGATAACGCAAGCCCCATTACCATATTCGAAGACAACCAGTCGTCTATACGTGTGGGACAGAATCCAGAGCATCATAAGAGACTTAAACACATAGATATTCGTTATCATTTTGTTCGTGACTTAGTTAAGGAAAAGGTAATAAAACTGAAATACATATCTAGTGCTGAGCAATTAGCTGACATTTTTACCAAGTTTGTAACTCGAACTCAATTCGAAAGAGTTAAGTCCGAGATAAGTTTGAAATAATGTTGTTTGAATTAGTTCATTGAGTGGGAGTGTTGTAATAACCACTGAACAATTTTGTATGTGTATGAGACACTTCCAAGTCTGCGTATCAGGTTATGTGCCCAGAAACGTGTTGAAATGTGATTGTTTTAGTCTGACAGTGAAAACAGTTTTTAGAAGCGAAGTGATTAGGCATCGCGAGTGGAAAATTCCTAACCGTCGTTGTGGAAAGAAGCGTCGTGCGGAGCGGTGAAACCGTGAGTGTGCCCGAAAGAAGCGTAGTGAAAAAAATCAACAGAAGATTAAGTGCTCAAATTGAAACAATGGATTTCAAAGTACACGTAGAGAAATTGGAAGGAGCAGAAAACTGGTCGAAGTGGCGTAAGCAAGTTGAACTACTATTACGTCATCATGATGTTTTAGATATAGCCTGTGGTTCAAGAACACCACCGCAAGGTTTGACAGCTGAAGCATCTGAACAAGAACAAAGAACCTTCCAGACATCATTGAAAGCTTTTCAAAAGGATGATGCGTTGGCACAGTTGATTTTGATAGGTAACATGAATGATGCAAACATTGAATTGGCCTCAACATGCACTACTGCAAAAGAAATATGGGAAAAAATAATATCAGTCTACGAGCAAAGCTCGAGTCAGCGATTAGATAGGCTATTAGAAAAGTTTTTCACGAGTGAAAAGAACCCAGCTGAGGATATTACAACCCACATAGCACGCCTACAAAAGAATTTTCATGAGTTAAACGACGAATTAAAAAGGTTAGTGAATACAGAGCTACCAGAGTTACTATTGATGAGTCGTGTAATGTCAACACTTCCACCAGAATACTTCGAATTTAAGAGTGTGTGGGAATCTGTTCCATTACAAGAACGCTCAATTAATAAGTTAACTGAACGTCTTCGGTTAATTGAAATGAGGTTGCCAGAAAAACAAAACGATTCAGCAGCACTGTTTGCGAAAACAAAAACACAAAGGAAACTTGCGGGACCAAAATGCTTCAAATGTAGAAAAGTGGGACATTTTGCAAGAAACTGCCCCAAGAAGACGGACACGGTTGAAACAGGTAAAAGAAACCAGAAAGAGATTGGTGAAGCTTTTGTGTGCAACGATGAGGTGCAGTCTGAAGATTGGGTAGCCGACACAGGAGCGTCGGCTCACATGACCAAACATAGAACCTATTTCTGGAGTTACCGAGCATTTGCAAGTCCAAAGAGTGTAAGAATTGGCAACGATGAAACGATTGAAGCCCATGGTGAAGGTACGGTCCTGGTTCAAATGAAACTGAATGGTAAATGGTACCAGAATCACCTTGAAAGTGTATGGTATGTACCTAAGATAGGACAGAACTTATTTTCTATAGGAAAAACATTAGAAAAGGGGTTTGAATTCAAGGCCAACAAAGAGGGATGCAAAGTGCTGAAGAATAAAGAGGTACGTTTAACTGGAAGGAAGACAAATAGAGGTTTGTATGTTTTAGACATGCAGGCAATAATTACTGAGCAGAATGCAGAAGCATATGCGGTGGTTAAAGAAAAAGAAAGCCTCCAGATGTGGCATAAAAGAATGGGACATCAAAATAAAGCTCACGTCAAAAAGGTTTTGGGTATACACAACGTAAAGGTTGACCCGGATGAAGAATTATGCGAAGGATGCATAATGTGGAAACAAACGAGGGATTCCTTCAAAGCAAGAAAGGAACGACCAACTAATCCAGGTGAGTTGGTGTATGCAGATGTGTGTGGACCCATGCAAACAACCTCATTAGGTGGGTCAAAATATTTTGTGTGTTTCAAGGATGACTTTTCTAAATACAGAAGAGTATTTTTCATAAACCAGAAATCCGAAGTAGTCAAGTGCTTGAAAACGTTCACTCAAGAAGCTGTTGTAGCAGGAAATCAAATAAAGGAGTTCCTGACTGATGGTGGTAAAGAGTTCGACAATCAACAGGTAAGAACTTTTTTACAATCAAAAGGAATAACCTTTAGAACTACAATGCCCTATACACCTGAGCAGAATGGCGGCGCTGAGAGAGAAAATAGAACTCTAATTGAAAGCGCACGTTCTATGATTTACATGAAAAATCTACCCAAATATTTGTGGGCAGAGGCCGTTAATACAGCCGCTTATGTAATGAATAAAACGGGTCGAACGCCAGTAGAAGAAAAATCACCACAACAATTATGGTTTAAGAGGGAAAGTGTAAAAATTGATAACCTGCAAATTTTTGGAACACACTGCTATGTGCATGTGCCCAAACAGAAAAGAAAGAAACTTGATAGAAAGAGTGAACACGGTCGTTTCGTGGGATATTGCGGAGATAAAGACGGATATAGAGTGTGGTTACCACAGAAAAACAAGATAATATCTAGTCGAGATGTAATCTTTGCAAATGGAAAAACTTCGAGTTGTGAAAATCCAAGTTACGAGAACCGTTATCTGAAAAACAATGAAATTGTAGTTCGAACGGTAGTTGTTGTTTGCGTTGGTTGCTTTGTGACTAGTTACTGTTTCACATGTATAAACTAAAATAAAGGCTTAAAAACAATTCTGCGTATCAGGTTATGGGCCCAGAATCCAGAGCATCTTATGATGCTCTGGATTCTGTGCCACACGTATAGACGACTGGTTGTCTTCGAATATGGTAATGGGGCTTGCGTTATCTCCCACTAATTGTAAGTCTTCCAATATCTTTTTTATCCAGCATCCTTCGCTAACTGCTACTGAGAGGGCAATATACTCAGCTTCCGTCGTAGAAAGGGCTACCGAAGCTTGCTTGGTGGATTTTCAGGAAATGGTACATCCATATAATTTGAACAAATACCCCGAAGTGGATTTTCGTTCGAAACTATCACCTCCCCAATCTGCATCCGCGTAACCGCACACAGTCTCTGAGCGTTTGCGCTTCTCGTACACTAAGTTCAAGTCCACTGACCCTTTAATATACCGTAAAACTCGTTTTAGTACATTCCACAAATCAGTACTCGCACATTTTTGATAGCGACTTAGAATACTTACACTCGCACACAGGTCTGGCCTTGTACCCAACATAGCATACATTAAACTTCCGATGAGTTGTCGGCACTGTGTTTCGATATGTACAGTTTCTGGTTCTTCTTTCTTGAGAAGTTCCAACTTATAGTTTGCATCTACAGGGGTGGAAATTGGATTACAACAGTCCATCCCATATCTTTTGAAGATGTTCCTCAGGTACGCAGTCTGATTCAACGTTGTAATTCCATTTTCCAAATCTTGTTTGATATGGACTCCTAAATAGTTTTTTGCCAATCCCATATCTTTCATCTTGAAATGGCTAGACAATATTTGTTTCAATCCTACTATTTCATCTTCGTCAGTTCCAAGGATTAATAAATCATCGACGTAAAGTAACACATACAATTTACTATTGTCTGTTACACGAACGTACAAACAGTAATCATTTTCTGATCTTTTAAATGCATGCTTCTTCATTACTTCATCGAATTTATCATTCCAACACCTTGGCGATCTTTTGAGCCCATAAATTGATTTAAGTAATTTATATACCTTATTGTCCATTTCTCTTTGACCTTCTGGCGGTTTCATATACACTTCCTCTCGTATGTCTCCATACAGAAACGCTGCTCGTACATCCATTTGATAAACTGGCTTACCAATTTGCACTGCTACAGCAATCAAAATTCTAACCGTTGTTATTTTTGCTACTGGAGCATAAATTTCTCCATAGTCAATATTTTCTTTTTGCTGAAAACCTCTTGCCACTAGGCGGGCTTTGTATTGTGTGATATTTTCATCTTCATCTCGCTTAGTCTTGAAAACCCATTTGCTTTCTATCACCTTGCAATTATTTGGCTTTGCAACTTCTATCCAGGTATTATTTTCTTGAAGGGTTTTTAGCTCTTCTTGCATAGCTTCCTTCCATTTCCCTGAATCTTTGCTTTCGATTGCTTCTTTATACGTTTGCGGTCCACTGTCCTCGCTTGTGCTTAGTAAACAAACCTCGTAGTCTTTCAATTTTTCTGTTAGTCTTACGATCCTTCGTTCTTTTGAACTGTTTGCTCCTATGCTATTTTCGTCGACTCTGTTGCATTCTTCACCTTCAATTGCGTTTTCTTCCACATCTCTTTCTACTCGTTCTTCTACAGATACTGAAGTCTCCTCGACGGGAGTCACTACTTCATCTCTTTCTACTCGTTCTTCTGCAGATACTGAAGTTCTTCTTTTACCGTTCACTACAATTTCATTGTTTTCCAGATAACGGTTCTCGTAACTTGGATTTTCACAACTCGAAGTTTTTCCATTTGCAAAGATTACATCTCGACTAGATATTATCTTGTTTTTCTGTGGTAACCACACTCTATATCCGTCTTTATCTCCGCAATATCCCACGAAACGACCGTGTTCACTCTTTCTATCAAGTTTCTTTCTTTTCTGTTTGGGCACATGCACATAGCAGTGTGTTCCAAAAATTTGCAGGTTATCAATTTTTACACTTTCCCTCTTAAACCATAATTGTTGTAGTGATTTTTCTTCTACTGGCGTTCGACCCGTTTTATTCATTACATAAGCGGCTGTATTAACGGCCTCTGCCCACAAGTATTTGGGTAGATTTTTCATGTAAATCATAGAACGTGCGCTTTCAATTAGAGTTCTATTTTCTCTCTCAGCGCCGCCATTCTGCTCAGGTGTATAGGGCATTGTAGTTCTAAAGGTTATTCCTTTTGATTGTAAAAAAGTTCTTACCTGTTGATTGTCGAACTCTTTACCACCATCAGTCAGGAACTCCTTTATTTGATTTCCTGCTATAACAGCTTCTTGAGTGAACGTTTTCAAGCACTTGACTACTTCGGATTTCTGGTTTATGAAAAATACTCTTCTGTATTTAGAAAAGTCATCCTTGAAACACACAAAATATTTTGACCCACCTAATGAGGTTGTTTGCATGGGTCCACACACATCTGCATACACCAACTCACCTGGATTAGTTGGTCGTTCCTTTCTTGCTTTGAAGGAATCCCTCGTTTGTTTCCCCATTATGCATCCTTCGCATAATTCTTCATCCGGGTCAACCTTTACGTTGTGTATACCCAAAACCTTTTTGACGTGAGCTTTATTTTGATGTCCCATTCTTTCATGCCACATCTGGAGGCTTTATTTTTCTTTAACCACCGCATATGCTTCTGCATTCTGCTCAGTAATTATTGCCTGCATGTCTAAAACATACAAACCTCTATTTGTCTTCCTTCCAGTTAAACGTACCTCTTTATTCTTCAGCACTTTGCATCCCTCTTTGTTGGCCTTGAATTCAAACCCCTTTTCTAGTGTTTTTCCTATAGAAAATAAGTTCTGTCCTATCTTAGGTACATACCATACACTTTCAAATTTCATCCCGAACACATATTTGCACCTTTAGGGGTTGATTAGGGCAAAACCCTGAAATACGTTTCTAAGCATTTGCATTGAAAATCTTTGCAAGTAAACACCGGGTGTAAGAGACATTAAGGAATTCGTGAAAACCCATTTTACCCCTTTTCACCCCCTTAGGGATTGAATTTCAAAAATTTCTTCTTAGTACTACCTTGAGTAACAAATTGAAACTTCCACCCGAATTTAAAGCTCCTAACGCATACAACGCCCGTAAACTCTATTAACACACATTTGATTACTTATGTTCACATTTTCCGCCACCAATCTGTATACAGATAACTAGGAATTTAACCAATTCTGTCATTTCAACCCAACGTGCCTTCAACGAGAGAAAATTAGAGGCATTAACATTCCGATGAAAAACTCAATACCTTGCAATACCTACTTATCTTTTCTTTTGCTAAGGGAGATCAAATTTATTTTCGTGAACAACCGTGGTAGCTGTCGTAGAGTCTACTTACAGGTTAAGGCAATTTCGATGTTTTCATAGGGAATATCGATAACTATAGGAGATATGAAAAAATGGTGGAAACCAAAATGGGCTAGCGTCTTTTGTTTAGAGTTATAAACAAAAATTTTATTTTTCGATTTTTCGTTTTCTTACAATATCTCGCTTATTTATAAAAATAGATAAAAGTAATTTGACGTTCTTCAGGCACTTTTTCGATACGAATGCAGTGGGTAGTCAGTTATTCAAAAAAAGTTTTGAAATTTGAGTTATACCATAAAATTGTATTTTTGTATATAAAATCCATAGTTGTATGTGGTATCATGAGTAAGAGGATTTTTCCCATTCCAGTGATATATATCATAATATACAGATTGGTGGCGGAAAATGTGAACGTAAGTAATCAAATGTGTGTGAATACAGTATATGGACTTTGTATGCGTTATAGGCATAAACAGACCTATATGCGATTAACATCTAGTATCCGCAGAATCAAAAGATTTAGTTTTTAGAAAACACTGAATTCTAGGATACTAGATTTTAAATCATATATGTCTACTTCTGTCTAACGCATACAAAGCCCATAAACTGTATTCTAGCTCAATGGACTGCCCATGTTCACACATAGACTGTGGTTCACACTATCCACCACCAATCTGTATAGTATAACAAATACTGTCCCTCATAAATTTGTAGCACATGGATTTTTCTATCATCCATTTATCAGAAGGTCTTATTCCCGATACAAGTTTCTACATCTTCTCAAACTAAAAATGCACTTGCCAAAATGTAAATATATTCTTTCGTATACGGGAGAGGTTCAAAAATATGAAAATGGTTGAAGAACAAAGTACTGTTATTTTTCAAAATAGACAAAAATGTTATTTGAAGAAGTTAAAGGTAGGTGTCAAATGTAAAGTCACAGTTACTTGCTCCTTTTTTTTTCTGGTTTCTCCTATTTTTTTCTTACCACCCTGTGCATTACCAAATGAAATACTTTAAAGTTAACTTATCAACTGATACGATAAACGTGTACTGTCAAACCTGAGTTTAACCTCACTTAGCAACCAAAATATTACGTGATTCGAAATTAGTGCAAACAAATTTCATTTTTGTGTCAAAATTTTAAACAATTTAATAACAAACGGAACAATTAACAATTTAAAATCAATTATAATTTTTAATAGATATGTTATAACAAATACTTCCAATTAACATTTTTGTGTATTTTGAAAAATAAGAGTACTTTATTCTTCAATCATAATCATATTTTTGAACCTCCTTCGTATATGAAGTAAGATATTTACATTTTTGCAAATGCATTTTTAATTTGAGAAGCTGCAGAGGACAATAAAATGCTCTGATAAATGGATATATGAAGGACGTGATTCATTCTGTCAATCAAACGGTGGTATTGTAATAACGCAAAAACTTTGTTTAATCACTTATATTCTAAATGACACAAGCCTTCAACTAGAAAACGACGAAATATTAAAAATTGTCATTTGTTTCTATAAAGTAGTGAAAATGAATAAATCGATCCCATACGACATATGTCACTGAAATGGGAAAAAATCCTCTTTCTCATAATGCCACAGCTAACTATGAGTTCCATATAAAAAATACAACTTTATGTTATAATCCGAATTTAGAAACTTTTTGGACAACGCACTACGCCACTGAATTATTGTTAAACATAAATAATCTTATATTATAAGAGCCGATGCCGCCGGCCGTCTAGACCGTAAGCACAAGTGGCGCCGGCACACGCAGCATGAAGGGCCTGCATACTACTACCACACGCGCGCTTGCTATATCGGTTTCTATAAACGCAGGTTTCTGTAAGCGCACATAGCGACCGTAAGCACGTGGCGCCGCCACACGCAGGTCGCCCGCTTGCCATATAGGTTTCTATTAGCGCAGGTTTCTGTAAGCGCACATGCCGACCGTAAGCATGTGACGCCGCCACACGCAGCGTTTTAGTATTAATACTACTTACGGGAACTTGAAAATTTTCCTACGTATTACCTCACCTTAAAGGTCTAATTTTTTGTTATTCATTTTAGATATACATTTTTCTTACTTTCTGTGCCGCCTGGGCCATATGACCAAAATCATACTTGGGCGTTATGACCAAGTTGGGCATTGTGACCAGAATCAAAAGTGGGCGTTATGACCAAGTTGGGCGTTGTGACCAGAATAAAAGTTGGACGTTGTGACCAAAATCTAAATTGGGCGTTGTGACCAAAATCGAAATTGGGCGTTGTGACCAAAATCGAAATTGGGCGTTGTGACCAAGTTGGGCGTTGTGACCAAAATCGAAGTTGGTCGTTATGACCAAAACGGTGGTTTAAGTGGCGTCGATAGCTCTCTCCTATAACAGGCGTCGGTGGGCGTTGTGACCAAGTTGGGCGTTGTGACGAATATCGTTTTTGGGCGTTATGACCAAGTTGGGCGTTGTGGCCAGAATCGAAGTTGGGCGTTATGACCAAATTCTGAGTTGGGGTTTGTGACCAGTGGGCGTTGTGTCCAGGCCCCATCATTACCTTACCTTTTTCCGGCTCAGGCCGAAGGGTACGTTTGCATACTGGAGAGAAAACTCTAAACCGATTTACGTCAGAAGTAAGCAGCTTTTAGGCACTCATCACCTGGAAGCAAATTGTGTGTATAGGACCTTCTTTCTTAATGTCACTTGGAATGTGACCATCCTGACGGAATTGGTATTTTTCGTATAGAAAATTTTGATATTTACCCCTGAAGAATTGTAGTACTTTGGGCCTTCTAGATTTGGATTTTAAAGTAAGGCTGTTAGATGGATGTTTTTGGTTGAGACGTTGTTTCTTTGGAGTCCATAATCGTTGGACGCTGTGTACTATAGATAAGACAGCACCTTACTTTAATTTCAATAAGTGTTTTGCTTGAATTCAAAGTGCATTAACGTAATTTAGTATTGATATTTTCTTGCTTATAACGGATGCACCGCCGAATTGGTGTGTTTTAATTTCAGTGTACTTTCTAGATACCTTGAGTGTGTAGGTATGTGTGTTAAGCAAATGTTTGACATTATTGCTTTTATTATTTTATTTATTGGTAACTCATCCAAATAATGCTCCGACTATTGCATGAGAAAATTCTTATCTGCGTGGGTTAGGTTTTAATAACCAGTATAGCATTTACTGTTGAGTATACATTTTATTCAAGTATGTCAAATATCCGACTCTCTTGCAGCTGGAAATTTAACCTATAACTTGACAGAGCAAACAAAAATGGATGGTCGCACAAATTAGCGTAATTTGAACTCGAAATACCAAAAATCAACGAATTTGGCGTCAGATAATTACGCAATGCAAATTATGACATAATACTGCTAATCTGTTTTGTTTTTCTAGAGTCAAAAGGACGCCAACTTGCAACTGTTTGAATTTCCGGTTCTGGTGTAAAAAATCTGAGGCGACTCGCAAAATGAAACGACGCCATCATAATAAATATCTTCTGGAACGACTATGAGGCTGGAAAACTCTCTGTGGGCTTTGTAAATTGTTTATTCTTGAAGCAGGCCAAAGCTAATGGGCTTCCAGATCTGCTTTATAAGTCGAGGTTCGATGCTGGCTCGCAAAATAAAGGGACGCCACGGCTCTAATAAATCTGGTGATGGTTTTCTGCTTCAAATCTCTGGACATAGGCACTAAGGAGAGTCTGCTCTACTTGTTGCTCCCAAATTTCAACTGAATGCAGCCCCGGAACTCGATGAAAAGTGTCCTCGATGCAGAACGCACTTTGTCAAATCTTGCAGCACACTGGGATGTCTTAGCACAACGAATTTCTGCACACAGATGGACTG
Source organism: Agriotes lineatus (assembly GCA_940337035.1). NCBI lineage: Eukaryota > Metazoa > Arthropoda > Insecta > Coleoptera > Elateridae > Agriotes > Agriotes lineatus. Next base: position 72,793 of record CALNHX010007375.1, read on the forward strand.
CACACGGAAGATAATTAAAAACAACTTTTTGACTTCAACAGAAAACCTTTACATTCGAAAATTTACAACATTCTGTGAGCCAAACTTGCACACAGCACAATTTTTCATGGGTTGGGTTGACAACAATAAAAATAAACATTAGGTAACTTAGCAACTAATACATTAAGTTCTGGAAGTAACATTTGATACAATTATTTTACTTAGAAATTAAACTGTTTTTGATAACTGTAACTTAAATCCCTGCTTTTAATCGCTTTCGTTTTAATTCCACTGTTTTGACGAGCTTTGATTAGCACTGCACTATTGTTCTTTGTTCTAACTTAGGTGGCCTTATCATGCTCTTTGAATTCTAGACTTTCTTTACATCCCTCTTTACCTTTCAGCTGCGTTAGCGTTTTGCTGGCCTTACAAAATTGAACCCTTAACGCTTCATATAACTTTCGTATATCTCACAACATCTCTGTATTGTATTAAATTCACATTATTGTTTTGACTTTTCAATATTAACTCTGTTAGTCCACATAAATTAAGAGCATTGGCCATAACGAGCACATTTTATGAAAATTAAGTTAAACTTTACCTTTTCGATACTGCTTTAATCTAATGCTAACCTCTGTCAATCATATTATAGCTACTGTTAATCATATCTTGTGCATTTATTAGTGTATTGTAATTACTTTAATGTTGCAATAAACAACATATCAATTATGATCCTATTTGAAGCTTTATTTTATTTCCGTTTTGGTTATGCAACCACAATTGCTGTGGGCATTAAACCATTGCAATATATTGGAAATACAAATCACATTAATTGTTCCGCATTTGTCTTGCGTGTAATGTGTATTTTTAAGATAATTCATTCAATGCAAATTGCGATGACAATATAACCAGAGAATCTTCCATCTACATCGGCTAACAGGATGAAACAAGTTTACACGCACTCAGGTCTTAACGTATACGCACTTTGTGCTACCTTCAGGTCACATTTCAGAGGAGAGCGACGTTAATTGTATCCAAACGTCGAATGGTCACCCAGCTCAGTACCGATCCAGTGGATTGCGAAAAAAGTACTACCTATTCATGGCTTTCAATCAAGGACTTGGCTATTGCAAGTCTGGCACTTTACCCGCCGAGTCACCAAAGTGATGTTCTCCATGGTTTGTAATACAATGAAAATTTTCCATATGGTACCTATTTCTATTTCCAGCCACTACTTGTACAATCTACACAAAGTGTTGTTATCAACTGCTACGGGGACTCACCGTTACTGAAACAATCGAAAATATAGACAGCCCTTTATAATGTTCTATGCATTTTAAATTTGGAAAATTCACAAAGGAACTCTGCTCAAATACTTAGAGAAAGGTTAAGTTGAATGTCGTATGTGTTAAATGTTTAATATCGGTATACTGCTGTTGACCGCTTAGGAAAAATAGTGTTCTATCTAAACGTTTTTCACAACAGTAAACAAGCATTCCGTAGAAATTCATAAATATATGTTATGAAACGAAACTTTAATATGTAGTGATTGCCTAAAAAAATATATGTTACTGTATGGGAAACCAATATTTAGCTTTCGTAGAACCATTTTATTTTAATGTAAGTATGATCAGCACTAGCAAGTTTGTAAAGCGTAATATGTTTAATGCATACTTCCAACATTCTCCTGGCTCGACTTGTGCAATATCTGCTTATCTATTTATAAACCTACAATGAGTAAGGCTCACAAAATATCGATCAAGTCGCTCATAATAGACTAGATTAAATTAGGACGTAGTTGTTTACTTTCCCTGTTTTACATGCCCTTCCACCAAGCAGCAACCTATATGGCCCCATAATCAATGTTCATATATGTCTAAGAATCCCTTCCTTGCTCCGTTTAATCGTGTTATACAACAGCTGCTTTCATCTAAATTGCAGGATCAATTGCACATCGATTAAAATTGAAAACATGGAATTCTTATTGTTTTTGGATATGTAACAAAAGCTTCTAATTTATATAGTCTGCACAACCGACGATTTTTAAATTTGATACCAAAGCATTATCTCAAACTTACTCCCGCTGTTGCAAAGGTTTCTAGAACACAAGCGTCCGTGCAAGCTAACTTGCCAAAAACGAGTGCGCATCTAGTAAGCGTATGATGTGGAGGTATTAATGTTATTCTAACAACTGGCTTGTGAGGACGAAATGAAGACTATAATTTTCGCCAACGCACGAAACACCACTTGAGTTCATTCAACTCAGCTTAGTTTAGTCATTCTGGTAATAATCATAAAGTAATTCGGAAATAAACTTCGAGTTTCTCTTTTATGGGAACTAATTTGCATCAGCCTAGTAACTTTTAGTTTGTTCTCCTGTAAGGCTGAACAC